>JAUJYS010004415.1:0-11992 GCA_033995665.1 Melogona broelemanni | reverse complement strand
GCGCTGGGAATCGAACCCAGATCCGCTGGTTGGTAAGCGAGCACGCTACCTCTCGGCCATATACGGATGTACTAGACGTAGACGTAGTGCCAATTATAAAAAAAAATATTATACTGAAAAGTAAATTTTATTGTGTTTTGTTTTTTACGCCAACTGTGTATGTCGTTTGAACTTTTATCGTCTTTGACGTCTTTTTCCACTCCACGATAGCAAGCAACTAGAAGTTGGCAATTTTAGCTTCATAATATGACCAATAGGTGGCTTGATATTTCAAGGAATATTATTTCCAGAATACCTATTACCCATACCTAGTACATTATTTCGCCTTGCTTTCACACTTTTATTATTTGCCGTGCTTTTGAACCTATATCATGTAGCTCAATTCCAGTTATTTTTCTTTAATTTCGTTTTAAGATTTGTTATTGTGCAAATTGAAGCAGATGTCGTTTCTAAATATAGAAAATCCGAAAATTGGCGATTTCGTGTTATCTCATAACAGCTCTTAAACAATTCTTACCGTTAACCTTATTTCACCACACAAATATTAAATATTAATTTAATTAATTATGGAAAATTATTAATATATTATTAACATAATATGTTGGCTTGCTTCTCCTTCGATGTTATTCATTATTATTCAAATTTTCTTCTTCTACTGTCGTTCTAAATTATCATTAAAAATAAACTTAAATTCGAAATAAAATTGAGTAGTTAATTGTTGTCAAGTTTCGTTGTTGCCGCAATAAATCAAAAAAACAATATTGAAATACAAGGACGAGCATTTTATATAAATTTAATTCACATTGCATGCATAGACAAGGCACCAGCCTGTTATTCATGAACGAGTTACAGGAAAAATACAAAAACAAGATGTCATACAATGACACTTTAATATTGCTCTCTCGTAAAGAAAAAAGCAATTATTCGTATATTGGTTTTGCCAGCATAGTCCAACAACTAATTTTAACATCAACACAAAGAAATACTTTGTACATGGTGTTCAGTTTAAAAATGTTGCTACAACGTGTAGGTCCGGCTACACGAAACAAAAAAACAATATGCATCTCACCACTGGTGATTACACTCGAATTAGAGGCTTAAAAAAATAATAAATAACTTTAATTGGCGATAATCGGTGCAATCCATATCAAACAGTGCCCATACCAAAAGTCGTAAACAACTTGTGCGCTGTGCAAGGTGTATGTGTTGTTGTTTTTTATGTACGGAGACTAGATGCAACGATATATTTTTTATTGAAAAAATTCTATAGAAAGACGGACTGTCGTGAATTAAATTATTGTTTAGGTGGGTCGGTTATGTTTGAGCATGTCATGGAAAAATACATGTATTATCACCGGTAAATGCAAATCAGCTATCGATGAAAAAGTCAAATTAAAAACGAAACATTGTTACATTTTAACATTTGTTTTCTATCATCCGGCGAATTTTAAGTAAAGTTAAATTCATTTTTGACACCGCAAAGCAAATATTTGCGTGATAATAATAATGGAATCCTTGACCAAAACTTTTGACTCCATCTGCAAATATTTGTAGCCGTTCTGATTTTTCGATCAAATCATAATTTATCATGCCGCGAGTTACAAATCTGTTTTAAAACACAAAGCAAACAAAAATAGCTAATACTTGATAATTGGTCGTAGGTTTAGTAAAAAAAGGTACTTAAAAACTATTAGATGGCCCAGCCAAGTCTAACATATGCAGTTCATTATAGGCGCCTAACTTTTTAATTAAACGGTTTATCACGCCGTCGTTGGTCTAGCGCTCAATCTACTCCCATAACGCACGCTAACCGCCTCCGGACTCTGCACCCTCGTTTCGCTACGAATAGAGTCCATGGCCACGGGCTCGGACAGATCATTGGGCGACGCGGTAGTGGGGGTCTCATCAGCGGCAAGTGGATCGTAACTGAGAGAGTTGTGCGCAGAGCCGCCTTCTTCTTGCTTGTCTTGGAGCATGCTGCCGTATTTGGACTTCTCTGAGGTGGCCTTGGAGCGGAAGGCAGCTGGTCGGTAGGTGGTGATGGGGATGTCGCTGTCGCGGTTCTTGAAGCGGTATCCGCCGCGGAAACGGGAGAAGCTCGGGAATGGTCGACGGGAGACGACGGCGTAGGATTTAGCCGGGGTCACCGACTCGACAGCGGTATCAGGGTCGATGGATTCGGCGTTGTCAATTAGCGGTTCGTTCTGGTTGGCTTGATCGGTGAAAATGTTGCCGTGGTCTGGTGTCGCGGTGGCGGCGACGTCCTCGCTGTTGGTGTTGCTGACAGCACTGTCGGTAACGCTGGCGGCGATGTCCTGGTCGACATGCAGGTAGGAGGTGGTCTGCGCTGATGGATGATCGTACTCGTTGTAGATGGATGACACGTCGGAGCCACCGGCATGGTCAGCGTAGGCGGTCGTCTCCGTGACGTCGGAATCCACGCTGTATGAGTTTGTTTCCGGATAGGTGGCGTAGGAGCTGTCGGTTGATGTGTCCTTCTTGGTGCGGTCATCCGAGGACTTGTTGTCTTCCAGCTTGGCTGGCGGTGGCACCACGTCGTTTTGCTGATCGTGGTATTCGTTGTTGCTCTCCTCGTTGGTGGTGTCGTCCACGGCTGGTTTTTCGTTGGAGGAA
Organism: Melogona broelemanni; assembly: GCA_033995665.1. Classification (NCBI taxonomy): domain Eukaryota; kingdom Metazoa; phylum Arthropoda; class Diplopoda; order Chordeumatida; family Chordeumatidae; genus Melogona; species Melogona broelemanni. The sequence goes on along the minus strand of JAUJYS010004415.1, from coordinate 9,358 downwards.
GGTCGGTCCACCCGGCTCGGCTGGTGGGAGCTGCCGGCTTCGAAGTTGTCATATGAGTCCTCGTAGTGGTCTCGTCCTTGATCCTTGGGTCCGTAATTTTGTTGGCCGCCGTTGTTGTCATCGAAGTTTCTGTCGTTGGATGGTTGGTTGTTGCTGTCTGGTGAGAATGGTCCGTCGTAGGAGGATGGAAATTGCTCTGGAGCGTCTTGAGATGGGGAGATGTCCGAGTTGCTTTCTTTGACCTGATCCCTGGAGACGAGGTCATTTTCCTGCGGCTCCTCGCTATCGAAATGCCTCCTGGTGTTGTCGTATTTTTGCTCCTGTTCCTGTGGTTGTTGCGGCTGTCGCAGGGGGCGATCCCTCTGACCATCCACGTTGGTATTGTCTCCTCGCTGCGTGTGATCGGCTTCAAATCCCTGATTGGGTCCGAATGACTGTGGATTGCCGCCAGCTCCTTGATCTGGGTATACTGGGATTCCAGATGGATAGAAGAAAGGTTGCAGGTTGTGGTAGTTAGATCCTGTAGGAGGTGGTCCGATGTATCCGACACTGACTGGACCCAAAATTGGATCCTGTCCACCATGGTTGGAATCCTGACGACCGTCATCCAGACCCTGTCCTGGCATAAATCCGCCACCACCACCGCCTTGGAATTGTTGCTGCTCCAGAGTCTCCTGGTCTTGGCTGTTTTCAAATTGCTCACGGTTCTGAACGTACCTCAGCTCATCTTCACGGACATCGAGACCAGGAACCAAGTCACTATCACCGGCAGTTTCAACAGGTCTTCTCGGTCGATTATTTCTTTCCCTGTCACCAGATGATGATTGCTTTGATGCTGACTTTCTCTTATTCTTCCTGCGCTTGGACGGCCGTTTGGTGGCAGTCTCTGCACCAGTATCATCTGGCACATCTGAATCTTCTCGGTGGTCGCTCTTGTCTCCCTCATCTAGTTGAGATGCTTCCTCCTCTTCTGCTGCCAGCTCGGCCTCAAGTTCTTCATCTTCTTCATCCACTCTGGATGATCCCTCTGATTCATCATCACCACCAGTGATTAGCTCTTTAATGCCATTGATGATTCTGAAAAGCCTCAACTTGCTTTTGGGTCGTTTGCTCTTGACTGGAGTAGCAGCCTCTACTGAATCAGCAATGGAGCTCTTTCCACCTGAGGCGACCTCTGCACTAGCCACTGTTGATGATGGTGCCTCAGTGGTGGAGGACGACGCCACCGATGATGCTGTTGTTGAGGCATCTGGCAGCTGCTTGGCTGCACTATCTTCACTGGCTGACTTTAGACATTTGGCATGAGCAGCATTTTCTGTTTTGGAACAGTCCACTGCTGTATCTGATGACGATGTCTCCTTCAACTCAGTGGCAGAGCTACTTGATCCCTGACTGTCACCTTCACCTTTGGGGAAGAAAACTGGACCAATGATAGTGAGAGGCTTGAAGTCAGAGTCAGGACGATAGACTACATCAGGTTTCAGAGGTCGAACAACTCCTGGTTCCACTGTTGCTCCGAAAGAGTTTTCATCTTTGGCGAATTCCAAATTTGGAGACTGATTGGAAAACTGCAATCCTCCTGTGCTGCTGGATCCCAAGTCTCCATTTTGTAGCTTGTCAGAGGCAAACTCGGAATTGGTGAGCACATAGATGGATGTGGATGGTGGTGATCCTGCATTGTTAAACAGTGACTGATCGATGCCAAACGGTGGTGATGAAGATGGGAACAACTGACCATTGTTTCCAGTCTGGTACGACGTACCCACATTGACGCCCACGTTGGCATTCTGTTGGTCGATGTAACCACCTACAGAGTCAATAATTGGAATGGGCGACTTTGCCGGAATTTTGCCAGCTGGCTCATAGATGGCTGTGGGTCCAGTTGGTGGTGCTGAGTACACAGTGGGAGCGGCCGGACGACTTGGCTGCTGGTTGTTGTTGATGACTGTCAGCTCTGATCCGAATTGTGGCTTGAATCTCACAATGTAGTCAGGGTATGGCTTAGATTGGTAATTGGATTTCATTGGGATACGTGGTGGAGATTCCTTGGGTAGCTTGAATGTGTGGCCGCTGTTTGGGAAACGCTCTTGTTGAGGAAGTCCAAAAGGTCTGGTGTAGCTGACACTCGGCAGGTCGAAAGCTGGCCTCGGTGGACCGCTTGGTGGCGCATTGTAGGCGCTAGGTTGCGCATTGTAAGCGCTAGGTGGCGCATTGTAAGCGCTTGGTCTTGGTGCGCCATAGTTCTGCGGGGTTGGACTGTTGTACGAGGATGCGTAACTATGTCCTGGTGGTGCTCCATAGCCGCCACCGATTAGGGGTCCACCTGGCGGTGGATAACCGGTTACACCTTGTGGGGGTAATCGGAATGGGGGTGGTGAGGCAGGTCGCTTGTTCGGTCCGCCATAGCGGTGGATTAGTGGACTTCGTCTCAGGTTGGCGTCACCACCTCCCAAGATGGCGACTAGAATCAGGATACGTAGTATCTGGAATAATGCAAAAAATAAAAGAAACGAAATAAATTAACAGAGGACGGAGTACTCGTAAATGTTGACGATTCTATCTCGAAAAATAACTGTTTCGAAAAAGGCTCTTACGCAATATTTTCAATCACTCTCTAGGGATGTCATTTAACACAAACATAAAAATACGACGAATAATACACATAAATACAAATGATAAATTGGTAAAACTGATATGAGCTCTGAAGTATGTTTAATAATAAATTAATTTACATTATCTTTACAGCAAATAAAATGTTAAAATGCCATTTGAAAATAAATTTGCTAATTATTTTGACGATACTTACAGAATTATCATTATTTTTTCGAATAATTTAAATTTTAGAATTCGCGCTTTAAATTTTAGACCCGTAGCATTTAGAGCATAACATATCATTCAATTACAAGATATGAAATTGTCCAGTCAGTACAAGCAAGCAGATTCAAATAGCAATCCAGTTATAATTACACGTCAATGTGGTAGGTACTTCACAGCGGATGCAATTCATAAATGATGGTCAGTTTTAATTGTGCAAGAGTTTCTAAAAAAACCGAACAATCTAAGTAATGCCAAGTTATGCTTCTCTCACTACAAGAACAAAAGCTTGTATACATTAATTAGTCAACGATACACGGAACCATAGGAATCTCTAGTTTCAAGGGTGTGTCCGGCATATGGACACACCACAAGTGTCCAACGAAATGGCCCACACTCTCGGGTGTGTGTTTTTCCTCATTGTTATTGTTGTTGTTGCCATGCGCTGTGAATGCCGACAGCCACGACTTTGGCCTCCTTGATAAAAATGTGCCAAAGCAGAAGATAAAAAAAAACAATGGCAAACTTGAACTTGGAACGTAATACAAACAAGGCGATTGACCTGAAATGGCAAGCGTGCGTGGAATGAATTTTTCTTCCCTTTGCGTCAAATTACCAAAACTTGTATAAACTTGTACCAATCGTGCAAGAAAAGCGATTATTGGAGGATAAAATTGCCGCTAGACTGCCGCGACTAATCGCACACAGAGGAAGTTATTTTGAAAATTTCCTGCTCTATCGCCATAAAACGCCGCCATTAATTGCTCGCCGAGGCATTAAAAATACATGATTATACCAAAAAGAGTTGAAGTATGCTAGAAAAGGGTGGTTCCGCCACTGACGTGATGAGTGGCAGCACCTTTGGCCAGCTCAAAGCGCACCTGGTGGGGTAATTCGACACCATCTCGTTCAACCGGTTCTTCCAAACTTCATAATTTGTGTGTTGAAAAAAATAGCCCATGGCTTTTTTTAAATTTGTTCGCAAAATTCGTAATTCTGAACAATATGTGGGCATGATCTTTTACAATTGGGCTCTAAAGGGATCGATCACCAACATGTACCGACAAAGCACCAAATTGAAATTTCACGTGAAATGGTACGTGGTTGCGGTTTGTAAAATTTTCTGATTAAAATAATCAATAAGTCAAAACATGTTTCGCAATCAGAGCAACTTCGATTGATGATTTGAAAAATCGTTCAAAAGTGGTAAATTATTACCATGGTTACGTTACGTTACGTTACAGTGTTATGTTACAAAATACACGATGCATAGAAAATAAATATTATATGAACAAAAAAAATTAGCACGCGCAACCGCAAAATTTTAAAGTTTTTCTCAAGATTAAAAAAATTATTTTCGCTGCATACAGCAGCAACAAATCAAGGTTTGTAAAGCAGAACTCATAAAAGGTTAATGAACTATATCAGGAGAAAACATAAAGAATGCGTATGCAAATGTACAAATAATAGCTGCCTTTGTTACAAGACGATGCTGGCCAATGTATCTACCTTTTTTCTGTTATATCAAAATATAATTGCATAAAATATACACGCTCGTATTTTATAAGTCGTACATTTTGAGATTCATTAGCTAGGTCATTTTAATAGACAAAAACTTGAAATCAAAGTCGAAACCAAGACAGCCATTGCACGACAGGTCTTGATCCTCCAGTTTAAAAATTCGTCTGCACGTGCCGGGCAAACAGTGCACGTAACCCAATTCACGCAATCGAAGCGGATATAGTGTGCAGTTGAGTGACCACTGCGTGACACTCCACCCGTACGCACACGCTAGCCGCGCTTTGGGCGTTGCTTTTCGACCAACCAAGGTGACCGACTGACACATCAACGAAATCTTACTAGAAACAAGGTCAAGTTCTATATATCCATTTTTAAGCCTGCGGCGGTGATTCTGTTCTATTTAGAAATTAGACCAGCAGATGCTATTTTTGATTAATTGATAAGTCATTCAACTAAACTTCCTGTTCATTGAGTGATACAATTTTTTTTACGAATCACTGATTCTTGATTATCTTAAGTGCATAGTTGCAACAATTTAATAACTATTGCAACAGATGAAAGTTTTAAGTTACCTTCACCCAATTGGAAGCAAAATACACTGTGTTGAACTAAAAATTGTTAATGAAATTGATATAATTAAGCATAACATTATCAAATCAAATATTAAAATAATGAAAATTCATCAAAAACGTTTAAAGAAAATTCTGCAAGCGAATTAGAATGCAAATTTGACGAAAATTAATTTATGTGTTGTATATTTTACTGCACTTTTCAAAAATTATATTTAAACCGGCACGCTTAATTTAGTTGCAGCCTGAGGGGAAGTAAAAATAATAGCAAATCCGACTGGCAATACCACAACACAGAATTTTGAGAAAGCGTTTGATTAAGATTATTGAAATCGAATCAATTTGCAGGTGTTTTCTTTCGCAATCGTTATAGCTCTTTGGCTACCATTTACTTTTAGTGACAAAAACATTCATCAACAAGTGGATAGCACTGCCATGACTGTGTCAGATATTGCACCTTGACTACGAATGCGTCACGTGGACCATCACTAATAACTTTTTCAAGAGCTCCTTCACTGTTGAGGAAGTGAGGGTTTTTTCGCGCAAGTGTAATCCAAAATACTGGTTTTCTCGCCACGAGAAGGAATAAGTAAGTCCATTGGAAAATTCAACAAAGGGAATTTAAATGCGGTAAAACGAATAGGAGAGCCAAAGGAACGAAAGTGAACAAAGTAAAATAGATATTTGACATTTGTCAAACTACCATCTAGTGCACAATCGTTTAAGAAATTTAAAATACACAGTTGGCAATATTGAAACAACTAAGCCAAGTCAGTATACATGTATAATTTACGCTTCAAGTTTGTACGTTTTGGGAACATGTTCAGGTACAGCGCCGAAAAAAGAAAAACTAACCAATAAATGACTTTCGCAACAATAGATCAATATGTCAGCATCAATATGGCGATATGCATCTGGTATTAATAACAATAAGTTATAGAAAAGTAGGCGTATGAGTTGAATTGAATCACGATTTGCATATGCGCTTATTTCATATCTGGCGAAAAAATTCGCAAATCCAAAGCGCACCAATATTTTGCTAATCTTTGGAGCAAATTATAAAGCCATATTGATTTTCCAAATTCACTATCACAGAATCGCGACGCATTCACGTATGTCGAGTGTGTACATGGGCTAGACAAAATAATGGAAACAGCACAATTAGTGCACCACGAAGTTGTTGGCCTGACATTTCGGGCCACAAAATCAGGCAAAATAATTTTATGAAGATCAAATTTTCAAACATTTGTCGGCAGCGATATGATCCATGTGATTAACAAAAAAAAAATTGGATTTCCCAATCACGACGCATGAGCCCAGAAGAGTTCAAATCCATGGTACACAAATAGAGAGCTCTTTCTATTATTTTGTCCAACCCCTGTATAATTACAGCTGTAAATTGATAGCGGGGAAGAACGTGTGTGAGTACGTACCCTTTCCATGCTGGTAATCCTATATTGTGGTGCCGGCAAACGCAATAGTCACAAGCGCACGGTCTTTACTACTAGCAGACGTCCGCACGTGACGGGTAAATGGCGCCAAATGAGGCCAGAGAGCTTATATACGGACCCAACGGTGATATCAACGTCGACCAATGGGATTGGAGCGGTCAGTCGACAGAGAGGGTCATTACCGTTACGCGTGCTTAGGTTCGCGCGCCGGCCATGCCTGTCTCGACGGGCGTTTTGCGAAACAAACTCAAAATTTGTCGATTCCGCCGCGGATATTTTTTTTTGTATTTTTGGATCGAGATTTTTTTTAAGCGAAAAATTCGTCCCAATATATTTTTTTTTCTCCCCGCAATAATGCTTTGGCTTCGCGAAGTTTTGCAGCGGTGTGTACGTAGTTTCTAGAGCGAGTGGATTAATCCCCACGTCCGCTCTGGTAAATCTAGCCGAGGAATTTGTCTCTCTCGCCGAAATATATACTTTGAAAAATGTGCGCGCGCCATAACGCCATTATCCGCCTATACGCCTTGCACGCGTCTCTGTCGGATGGGGGGTGAGGGCGTGGCTTGGAATGGCGGCTGGCTGATCGACAGGCGCGCCACCAAGCGGTGAAGGCAGAATTTATCGTTAAGAGCACGCGCGGGCGCCATGGTTGGAGTGAGATTCGCTGGGTTGGCGATGTCTGAATGGAATACAGGGTGCTTCATTTTGTATGGCAGGCTTTTATCGCTAAGCAGAAAGCGTACACTAAAAAGCAAAGATTTAAATTTAATATGTAAGTCATTTTCGATAGCTTAGTTCAAATGGTACATGGCAAAATCACGGGAAATTGGAAGTAAAGAAAGAAAGAAAAAAAAAAGCAAAGAAAGTGTGAAAATATATTTCGGCGAGAGAGAAAAATTCCTTGGCTAGATTTAACAGAGCAGACGTGGGGATTAATTGAAAAAAAAGCATGTCAATTTATGCTCCACACAGAAATTAAAATTCTGTGTTAGAAATGCTTTGGCAACTATAACTAGACTTTGTCAATGTATATTGAACTATTCAATATTATTTCAATTATTTGATTTGTATAAATGAATATTCAACGATATTCAACATTACGAAATTCAAAATCTGCGACTAGAGGCAAAAATGTGGTCAAACTCAATTTGAAAGACCGTTGACCTTAATGAAATTTATTGAAATTTATGAAATTATACTGTAACTATAGAGTCTGTAGGCTTTGCAAATTAATATTTCGAGTAGCAACACATACATGTATTTTTAATATTGTCACATTTGCAAATTATTTTTCTCTTTTTATTATTATTATTATTTATTAAATCACTGTAGTGCTAATCACCACAGGATTACTACCCCTCGTCTCGCTATGGCGATATGTGTGTCAGGGAAGGGAATGGGAATAGCAGCTGGTATAGCCAGGCTGCAGGATCCACCCCTAAGCTCTAGACTCCCTAATGGAAGCTCAGGGGTGACGCCAGTACCACAATCCAACGAATAAACGAAAACATAAAAGATGAAGGGTCCGTGACCAAGGATATAAACGGCAACAATTGTAAACGATCTTAATCCTTGGTCACGGACACGGATCTTTTCACGGACACGGATATGGTCAAGGATTTTTTACATACGGCTCCTACGAACATTCCTTCAGAATAAACGAAAGCCTGCGCCGGGAATCGAACCCGGGACCGTATTCGAATCCGAAATTACATGTGTATAATAACGACCACTTAGTCACCTATAGTTATGAAACGCAATGAAAAATATTTGTAATGAATATTAACGTTTTAATCTGTTATACCGAGAATACAGCAAAAATAGTTAAGCGATTACCGGCGGTATTTGCTAAGTCATAAACGAAGCTTAAATATTGCCACGGAACAATCAAAACAAATAATTATAAACAAAATAAAAAAATTGAATAAATTGAAATTGTATGAAATTTAATTGAACAATTCCGTGTTGCTCGCAATGGCAAATTAAATTACACGGCGATTTCCGCAATTTTTTCGTTCCGTTCCTACCCAACACTGAAGCTCTGTGAATCAGCAACTTTCCCCGCCGAAACGTCATTTTCCCGCTTTAACGCGCGCCCCCTAGCGTCGACAACACGATTCTGTTAACAGCTCCGCCGTCTGTGGTAGCCAATGCTGATTTAATTTCTTGGTAATTACGATCAACTAGAATTGCATTTGCACATCAAGAGGTAAACCAATTTGTTGTCAGCGAGCGACCGAAAGGGTGGGGGAGGGGAAAGAGACAAGGGGACTTCTGATTGAACCCACCCACACCCCTACTATGCCGTAAGGTGTCAGACGATAAGCCCTGTGGCGAAGAACCGGGAAAAAGCGCATTCAGGCGTGACTTACAGGGGTTGGACAAAATACTGAAAATAGTTTATACAGGGTGAACCAACAGATCTGTTTCCATTATTTTGTCCAACCCCTGTATATTCGACCATTGCATATACAGGGTTGGACAAAATAAGGTAAACATCTCTTATAGGGTGCGCATACCTATCTGTTTCCATTATTTTGTCCAACTCCTTTGCGTCGAGGAATCGAGTTGTTGCACGTGCTGAACAGCCATATTCAGGGGTTGGACAAAATAAAGTAAACAGTTTTATAGGTGAACCTTATAGAGAACAGTTTCTATCATTTTGTCCAACCCCTGTAGGGTTGGCCGGCGGTCATCACGAGGCGTGGTGTGGTAGCAGCGCGTGACATCGCCAGCCGTTGGCAGCACGTGCGGGGTTTAGTGGACGCGTTGCCCTGGCAACGGAATGATGCGCGAGATAAAGTGGCTGCGCGTGCCGGCGGCCGCGTGCTGCTCAGCCTTGGGCGAACGCCACGTGTTTTGGCCACATCGATTCACGTGATTCGCGTTTTCGAACGTTCAAGCCCGGTCGGATCCTGCCAACAAGATGTTGTAGCGGACGGTCTACTGAACTCAACATAACGAGAGGGACTGGGTCCGGTGCAGCGCCGGGAAAGAGACGAA
>JAUJYS010004414.1:0-11995 GCA_033995665.1 Melogona broelemanni | reverse complement strand
AACGAAAGCCTGTGCCGGGAATCGAACCCGGGACCGCAGGCTCACTGAGCCATCGGTTCGTACGCTTCCCAACAGCGGGATTACAGGAACGCGCCACCGCTCCCAGCTTGGTATCCCTAACGTCCCAATGTTACTAGGCATGAATATCACCACAGGAGATGATTCTGTTTAAAGAATATGAATATGGATATATATTTGATTGGAAAACGCTCCAGTATTCCAAAATTATAACACATATGAAAATGACAGGACGAGGTCACTTAATGTAATCTTAGTCCAGGGCGCGTAAGTAGAAAATGCCCTGCATTGTCCGACATAGATCTTACAGTTCGTGTGTGTGTGCGCGCGCGAATGAATTATTCATTCTGTGCGTCAGACAAAATAGTAAGGTTTGGATTTCCCGTTCATGATGATTAGCAGAAATTAATAACGGGTCATGGGGAGGGAGGAGGTGGTGGGAGAGGGGGGTAGAGGCTCGAATGGATCGATGTCCAAGCTGGCCTCTCAGTTTGATGTGCGTGCTTGTTGCTCGGTTCTGCGTCATCGCGCGAAGTTTATCGGAAACAAACTCGATAAAATATGAATGCGATTCTCTAAAATTGAAGAAAAAAAATATATTAATGTATATTTTGTTTCGTATTCGCTAGCGCACGTACGATAAATAATAAATTCGATAGCAACTTCTGTTTTTCCAGTTGTCAATTACCACCGAAATTAATGAGTCAGGAACTAGAAAATTACAATTCTGCTCCCCCTTAACGTTTCCCTTTTGTATTATTTTCTCGAGAAAATTGCTGCTCGGTTTACAATAATACTTTTTAATTATTATTCTGTAGTCAATTTAAAATTGTCAAGTGATAGCAAACATGATAACGTTTTTATTATTTGTAGGGCATGCATTTATAATTCTACAATTTAACTCACTATGTTGGTACTTTCTTGTTAATCGGGAATCGAACCCCGGACTGCCACACCACTCTCGGTGCAATGCTGACTGGGCTATACAGGTTTTTTTTCCTTTCTCCCCATGAAATGAAAGAGGTAACGGCAGACCATCCTCAAGGGATATACAGGTCGTACCATATAAGGATGCATATTTTTATTTATTAAAATCTATTGCGATCGTAAAATTAATTGACACGTAGATAAACCGCAATTTGCTTTTCGTTTTGTTTGCATTAAGACCAAACGAGACGAGAATTGTTCTTCGCTGGAAATTACAATACTTAGCTACCGGTAATTGCCATATTGTGTTCGGCGTAAGAACTACTGAGTATAAGGAATACATAGGACGTTCATTTGGACGGCGATCTGGTTACCTATCGCGAATATTAGACTAGCAATAATTTGTACGGTGTTGATGTCATTAGTTGAAAGGTCCAATTCAATCCGTTCGTATTTTCACTTGCTTTAACGTTTCGGATGTAGTTCGAGTTGAAAGGTGGTGTCAGTAGGCGTTCGTTACCGTCGCCTACTGTTTCGACGGGTTTCAGTTGTTCTGAAATTGTGTAGTGCTTTTCCTGTTACGTTGGCTGCGATATTTTCGCGAATTCTATACCGCGTTTACGTCCGCTGGTATCCAATAAAGACCTTTTTTGTGGCGTTGAATTACCGTCTCGGGTTTTGTAAATTCGTTTCTAGGGAAAGCTAAGATTCGATATTGATTCTGGGGTGGCAAAAATGAAATGAACCATTTGAGAACATAAGGCATTGTTTTTAATCGCGGTATGGTAACGTGTTATTCAGGTTCACAATCATAGAAAATCGGTGGTGGCATTGAAAATGAGAAGTAGTTCGAGTTTTATCTAAAGTGGTTGTTTACGAAATTGCTGTTCTGCTGTATGTGGTAAGTGTCTCCTGAAAGGCAGCCAACATCTTGATAGATTGACGTAGGATTAATTAATTATTTATTTATACTGTTACTGAAGCAATATTGCACTTGTATGGTAACGTGTTGCCAGTACATATGATTCATTTGATATTGGTTTGAATTTGTTTTCTTATCTTTGGCGTATTGGCTAATATAAAAAAAATATATAGCATTACATTTTGATTATATCAATCAATTAACTGGCATTCAAGGGCAACCTTTCATAATACATTTTAGATATTATAAAAATAAAAAGTGTGCAACACTACACTGCATTAAATTTTTTGACGCATTTAAAATCAGTAAGCACTTAAAAACATATTTGTCCTGAACTAATGAATGAAGGAAAAGCCTTTGATTCGTTGCAAACGTATTTTTAAAAAAATATAATTTATTTTTATCCACACGAAAATGTTTATTGAATCAATGTGCATTGTATTTCTTATCGAAAAGACCGATACCTTTTTCGTACCACGTTACGACCTTCTAAGACCAAGATTGATTCCCGCACGTCTTTTTTTTGTAGTTTTTTTTTTTTGGAACAATCGTCCAAAAAAAATCGATCGCCGACAATATTCCGTATGAAAGCGAAAAGGAAAACGCAATATATTATCACATCGATCTGCTTCGCGCGCACCACTCTATAGACCCCATTCCCTCCCCAACCACCCACATTTTTTCCATCCCCTCCGCCACAGTGAGGCAGGTTAATGCTGTCACGTGACTGGCACCTGGCCATCGATAATAGCCGAATCGATAGCGATCGGCCAATGCCCGAGCCTGCGTCGCGCGCGGGCGGGTTGCGGCCAGCGGATTAGGTATTGGCGCGCGCGCGCGAGTGCGATTCGGATTACCTGACGCCTACGGGGTTCGGCAACCCGGGAGGAACCTGCGGCCCTATTCTGTTATATACCTCACGGCGGTCGAAGTGTTTCTGTCATATCGGCGAAATTATTGTGCGCAAATCATGTTGATGTTTTTTGTCTTGATGAAATGCGATACTTTTTTGGGATATCTTGTGATACGTGGTCTCAGTTTTAATTACATTTCGCGTTTTGATAATAAATTGAAATTCAACCGATTGCATAAAATAAATTATAAATCAGTGAGATAAAGTCCGATTGTAATACATTTTTAATCCGTTGGTTACAGACGAAAAATCGATTGATATTTTGGTATTACTGTTTCGGAATCAACCTTTAATTCTAAGATTGTGGGAGAAAACTTCATTATTTTAATCAGTTGTCTAATATACAGATTATGGCGCAGCTGCATTCTTAATTAGTAATACAGCATAAACGAAAAAAAATTAGGAACATTATTTTATAAACAGTCGTCGTTTGTCGACCCAGGTGTTAGAGCGCCCGACTTTGGTGCGACGATCCCAGGTCGGGCTCCCGTTTATTCTATCCCGGGTTAGTGGTGAAAATATGCTCCTCTATGTAATATTCAAACATTTGGTCGACACACTTTGGTCAAACACAGTGACGACAAAATACAGTGATGCCAAATACAAATTAAAAAGTGTCTCTGATGGAGACATGAAGGAGCCACACACATAGTTTAGCGACCGTTCTTTAAGGCATCACCTACCAAAATCGAGCATGATTTTTAGTTATTAAATTAGAAAAGGCGAATTTCCGAACCACAGAATGCTGGGTGCCAATTCCAGTGGTGGTGTGGGAGTGAGGGTGGACACGGCCCCACATCCCGCAGGCTTTGCTCGGCCCCCGTCATCGCCTACAGCAAATGTGCGTCGGATCGTTGATCGCTTTTGGCGCATTGACGACTCTCCGGATCTCGTTCGTCTATTGCTTTTGTAACCAGCGTGAGCGCGAACGAGCAGGCGATAGGAGCAGGTCTTGCCGCACGCGCGCGGAGTAAAAGGAGAACCCCAGCTATAGAAAATCGATACTGTATTATTGCTCGCTCATTTGATTGATTTCTCTCTCCTGGTCTTTGCGCGACTCCCGTAGCCCGTACGCCATTGGCTCTCTCTTGTCTCTCTCTGCCTCTCGCTCTCTTTCCTATATGCTGCTGATGACTATAATGACAATAACGGCGATGGCCGACAAAGATGTATCGATCCCTCCCGCAGACCGAATATCTGTTATGGAAAAAGCTGCCGAGCTCGATATTTACATAGCATCGAACTCTCTCGTTCTCTGGCCTCCTCGTTTTCTGTGCGGGGTGGTGGTTGTACGGTGCAGATTTCGCGTATCGCGCCATCTAGGGGGACGTACAAGAGTCTCGCCGATTTTGCTGTTCGATTTGGAATTTTTTTTGTCGGGTATCGAGGTTTTTTTTTTCTATCTCGGGGCGATAGTCGGAGTCAAGTTAAGAGGAATGGAAGCGTATTCCGAGAGGGATTTGCGGCCTTGCTCGCGACAGTCACCGATGAGATGGTTCAAAATTTGACCCTCTCTGTGTAGAATGGTTCTTAGTATTTTTCGATAATTGCGGTATTTCTGAAATAGTGATGTTGTTGCGTGATGAATAAGTTCTGAAATAATAATGTTTTATATAATATTATTATAACATCTTTTTGTGAGAAAAAGTATTTCTTAATCTTTTCCCCCCAATTGTCTCTGGACAGTTAGATATGTTTGTCGTAGTGAAAATATTGTTTCCGCATGAAGTTCTGCGCAAAAAATCATTTGTAACCGGCATATATCAAATCTGTCAAATATCAAATATATCAAACCTGTATAGTTATAGTATATTTTCGCGAGCTCTATTTTTATTAGTAGTGGTTGCCGTTGAAATAAAAAAGTTAACAAGATTTTAAAAATGGTTTAAGAGTTGTTATCCTAGAAAGTATTACCAAATTTATGAAGTTGGATGCTGAATATTTTAGCACTCATCGATAAAGTTTGTTGCAAATCGTCAACACTCTACCATCTTTGTTCACGTACACATGGGTGTACTTACCACATTTAAATTCAGGTTCGTTCATATGTGTGTGTGACAGTCAATCTAGGAGGAGTTTTTTGCCCGGTTTCCGCCGTCAGCTTTCGTCTGCCGTGTAGTTTTCGCGCCGTACCAGTGTTTGTTTATTCTCTCTCTTTAACCAGTCTTATAATGACCTAAGGTGGTAATAGCGTTCATTAAAATTCATCAGCTAATGAATGTCATGATTAAAAATGGAAATGCGAGTGCCGAACCACACCATCAAACTCTGATCCACCTGAGACCTTAGAGTGATGTTTCAAAGACGTTCGTTCACGCTTTGACATTAAAGTTGAAAGTTGAATCTCAGGATTTTCCGATTCGAATTATTCGGAAATCATTATAGAGTATAATTCGGCAACTGGCTCATGAATTAAATTGGTAAGATTGTTCTAGAAAATTGCCAAGACTGTTTTTGAAAAACCTAAAAAATTCCAGAAATCTGCCAACATTGTTCTAGAAAAATCTTATAAAATTGCCGTTATTTACCAAGTACATGAATATAGGTATTTTGTTGCTCTATATTCATCTACTTCAAGGATAAAGTTAAGGCCCGTGCTGGTGGCCATTCGTGTACAATTTTAGGAAGTAACAATTTTAGTCTAGTAGTTAAATCTTAGGTAGTTTCAAAATTATACTATTTCAAGTCGCCTCACATCTTTTTTATTACGCACACACGATCTAGAGGTGGAATATGCAAATTTCGAATCGAATTCGTCACTGTCAAAGTGATATTTTTTGATATGTTGCGCCGGCTTAGAATGTGTGGGGGGGGGTCTTTGGAGGGTATTTATGTCGCCTATTGGGCGGCGTGTATGCATGCATCCACTGTGACGGATCGTAGATCATCGAGGACAGTAGTGTTGGAGGCGATACGAACGGTGGTGCGGTTTTGTTTCGCTTGGCCGTAGGGACGGGGCGAACCGGAGGCGCGGAGGAGGTTGTGCCCAGAACGCCCGAGCGGGCGTGGCAATGGTACACGATACCAATTATTATTGGACCGTGGCAGCCATTGTTGATTGCACGTGAGCTGGCCATGCGTGAAAGCAGACGGACGTGACAACTGACAACACTGGGGTGACACCCGCCATATAGAAAGATACGAATATATGTATTTGTTGGTTAATTGTTCATCTACATATTTTTGCTGAGACGGCATCGATCGCTTTTCGATGAAGCCGCAGTGTTGGATTAATGCTGCGATATGATTGGCTGAATTGACAGGCGATCACGTGCTCCTGATGAGTGTGTCACGTGGGAAATATAGCTGCGATAACGTTTTCAGCGGAGTTTCTTCAATGGAATTCGAAGAAGTTAATATCAAAGAAGCAAGTTTTGATTTTGAGGTTTAACGTGATAGGATCTTATTGAGTCATTTGGTGGCTGAATCATTCAGTTGGCTTGTCATTTGACTTTCAAAAGTCAACAAATGAGCACATTTGCAGGATAACTCTGCAATATTCGTTTTCGTGAGAGAAATTGTAACCATTTTGAAGTGATTTATTTTAAACTGAATAATTCTACATATGGATAAGCAAATCTTTCTCACTAAAACATCCCAAGTACTATAATAAGTAGAAAGGCAATAGACCTTCCTATTAATGTCGTCGACAATACCCATCTTGTACTTGACTGTCGTTTTCTTCCAAGTAGTCCTGAGGGTGTCAATTGTTTGCTGACTGGAACGTTACCGCCGGTTTCGATCCTTGATGGCTGCTAGCGACAAAGTCAAGCTTTTGTTTATGCCCGTACGTTTGGCGACTTTCGTGGCTTAATGAATGGTAACACCGCCAGTAGCCGACAGATACGCTTCTTTATCCACGTGATAGCTTATCACAAAAATTTGCCTTCTACGATTGACCATGGGCTAGATTTGCAAAAGCGAACGCAGTCAACGTGAATTGTTTTAATGTAATTAATTTGCTGGCGTGCTCAAATGAATGATACATGCGCGCGTTTTGTATAAAGGCTCATTTGCACACTATACCGTTTTACGTTTTATTTCCATCACGCATATTCGATGATTTGCCGATTAATCTGGATCCGACCAAAAAAAAAATTCTATAGAACTAACTGTAATATGCCCGATCGTGTAAGCCCTTGTTTTCCAAACTATGCTCCGCGGAGCTTTTAGGGATCCGCGGCCATTTCCCAGGCGCTCCGTGGCTACTCCTGAAAAATAAATTTAATAAAACGCATTTATCTTATACACAGGTGTTTGACATGAGGCCTCGCCATTAAAATTGGTGGCCTCTAAGGATTTGTTTTAAAATGGGCTACGGAAACACTGGAGTAAGCCATTCTTAAAAAAATTATATTTGGATTTGGGGTTCATTTTCTTGCTAGGAATTGAAGTCAGTCCAAAGTCGAAGCGAATGCACGGAAAATAAAAATATTTCCATCTTTCAAAAATAGTTTATATTTTTGGGTTTTTAAAGCGAGAGAAGCGCCTCAACATCTCTCCCTAATGACGTTGCGGCCATTACCGTCGCACGTTTCCCCATTTCTCGCGTCATCAGCTTATCATGTGCTCGAGCAGACAATATAAATTTTAATTACCCACCGACGACGATTAGAGAGAGCGAAGCGAGCACAGAGAGCCAAGGCGACGCAGGCACGTGCCTCGGCGGAACAAGAAATGGGAATGCCGATATTGCCACCAACCCCACCGTTCGCTCGGTTGGATCTCTGTGAGCGTTGAACGGGGGCGAGAGAAGGGGTGTTCGCCCAGGTTAGGTGATGCTCTTTGCGCATGCGTATAACCGGTTGCACGTGGACGGAGTGGAGGGAAATACGAACCACACTCGCCGTCCATTCAGTGTCCGTTACCTACTGCAATTGTAATCTGGACAAATTTTGTGTTTTGTAAAATTGATAATTATTCATTTTTGTGGTTATCGAAGTTTGATTAATTCACTTCGTCTTTGGTCACTTCTATTGTTAATTTTTAACTTGTATTAGGCATACACGGGTCCCACGGCCTTACTATCGTTCCGAAAGATGGCTAGCGTGCACATTTTTCTCGCTCGAAAATATTTCGAATTTCTCGTTCGGGGATTGAACTCGCCATCACGGGTATAAGACTCCAACGCATTAACTATGAAATTTAAACGCAGCCCTGAATCTTTGTATGTTTTACAGTTTGCCAACAGGGTAAAATTTGAACCTGCGATCACGTGTATAAAGCCCAACGCATGATCATTTTAAATGCTGCCCTAAAACCGTACATGCATACGTGCTATACAGTTTGCCAACTTTAGATCGCCGCCCATTTTGCGATGTGTTCTATTCCTGACGAAACCGTTTCATGACGCTACTCCCTTACGAATTAAACGTTCGATATTTTGTTTGTTGTAGTAGTATTTACAATTTACAATTTGAACCCGTATGCAGTAGTATGCGCTGCTACTTGTTCTCGTCTTGAAATCGTCTCGACTGGACTAGTGGGGACCAACGAGGGTCTCGTCTCGAGTTTCTTTTTTAATTCCCTGAAGAAGAGATTATGTTCCTCACTAATCGCCTCAAAAGAACTTTTATGGAGGGGGCACATTTTTACCAGTACCCCAGGATCGAATAAACGAGAGCCTGCGCCGGGAATCGAACACGGGACCACCCGCACCGCAGTCGGTTGCAATACATACTGGGCTAGACGGGTCGTACAACTGTTTCGACGATGTTACTGCAAAATAGTCTCGTTTCGAAATCACAGTTGGTGCTAGATTGTGAGAGTCGGTGGTTAAGGTGGAAAGATGGGAGGAGTGAGGTAGTCACGTCGGAGTTAAGTCACGTAGCGTCACACGCGAGGAGATGACGACATTCTAATTTCCCCCCCGTCGCCCGTGTCTCTTCGGTGTTCGCGTGTATACCTTGCTCTCTTTCTCGCACTCTCTTACCCCCACTACTACCGGCTTAATAACGATTATCCGTTTAATGAGGTTCGAAATGGGACAGAAGCTGGTTCTGGAATGCCTAATGGGAGGAAATCGGTCGTCGCGATTGCTCTAGATGGCTTTTAGCTCGTGTGATTCGGCATATCTTGCGTGGTTCCATCACAACCCCCACCACCTCGTTCCATTCCAACAAACCCCTTTCCCCCACCCCTCTATCCACCTACTTCCGTTCTCTCGCTGCTAGATATTTCGGAAAGACTCGGGAGGCTGTATGGCGGACTAATTAAGATGTTTCACCTTCTTCTGTTCTCCACCTTCGGGGTTATTCGAATCTGAGGTAGGATTATTTTTCTGCCGTGGGACAGGCCCTCTGGTGAGCGTCTCTGGAAACTGCGCCTGTATTGTGTTTTTGGATATTAGAAATTTTGGGGAGGCGAAGTACTTGCATAGCCGCGACAAGCTTAAATATAGGTACTTGAACAAAGTGTAAAATAATTTAAAGGCGATAATACATGTGCAATTCATCAAACCATGTATTCCATATTTACTTCTTTTAAATACATATAGCATAATGTAATTTGTTTCAATGCAATTTGTGTTCAAGCGGTACATTATTTTGTAATTTTTATTTGTTTATATTAATATTTTATTATCAGTAAAAAGCTTATGCGCTCCAACACATTAAATAATAAAATTGCATAAAACACAATAAAAGTTAGAATAGTTGTCATCAATATAATCATAATACAATTAATTGAATTTGCAGCCTTAATACGAAATTTCAGAGTCAATTTGAGCTGCAATTTTCTTTCCGACAACAATACAGAGTTTCTTCATCCAAAATAAATAAGCTCAATCACAATCCAGTTATATTTTATCCCCGATTAAAGATCACAAGTTAGCATCAGGCCCGTACGACTTATCTTGTCAACATGTGTCTAAAGATAGCTAATTGAGAAAAACTGAGTAACCGTAAATAAATTCAATGATATAAATCCGATAGGTACACTTTTAATCTGTCAGGTACAAAGGAGTAGTTAGGTAATATGCTAGGTACATAAGGATATTCCTCTGTAACTGACATATACAAAATTTCTAACTATCTGTTTTTCTCAATTAATTCTACATCTATCTCGGCATGTGTTTACACCACCATCGTCTAAAGATCGCTAGTACATAAAATTGGTCGGTCTCGCCGAAGCAACAACCGGCCAACGGAGACATTTAACCGCCGTACGCCGCCGACCTTTTATCGTACGGGCGGCGGTGGGGGCTGTTGGTGGTTCTGTGGGGGTTGAGGCTGAAAGATCGCTCACGGGCGATTTCCTCGGTATCGATTGCCCATTTTTTTTCTCTTTCTCCATCGTTCGCGCGCATCTTTTCCTCTCTCTCTCTCTTTTGGCCGTCACCAACCCCTTTTCTCCAATCCCTTCTCCATCCGCCACCAACTCCCTCCTCCCCTCCTGCTGCAAATCGTGTCGATCGAGTGTTGATCGTGTACGTAATTCACTCTCGTGATCCGAAAACGCTGGCTGGCGTGTAGACGTCAAAGCGCGGGGGTGGTGGGGTGGCATGGGTAGAGAGGGAGTGTGCGCATATGGCTGGCGACACGCCGGTGGTGAAAGAAGAGGGGTGGAATGGATGGTGGAGGGCGCTGGTGGGGGATTGGCTCGTGTGTTCGTCACGGAACGTCGTTTTTCCGAACTCGGGGGGCCCACTCGATTTCTTGCGCGGTCGCGATCGGCTGTGTTACGAGTCTGCGGAGGTTCTCAACCTATCTGAACAAAGGATTCTTTGACCAATTTGGTGTTTTTTTTGTGGACGCGCAGGAAATAATGAATTCAGTATTTTTAGTTCGGGAAATCAGTAAATACTATAAAAACAGAAGTTCGTTGAACCGGAACGATTAGATTAATGAACGAGTCACCACACAGGTGAAATGATAAATAAAATGACGTTGAAGATGAAAACAACGCGTTTTCTTTACGTATATCTACCTGCATTTATCATTTCGCTTGTTTGGTACCTCGTTAGTCTTTCTAATCGCTCCGATTAAACGACCATCTCTTTGAACAATAGTCTATTTTGATGAGTAGTACGATTAAAGCAGTAAATGTTTGTTTTAATTTGCCGGAGTGTGGTTAAATTTGATGTTGCCACGGTAGTAAATTTACGTGCTAATTCAAGTGGCAAAAAAATGGGGTTAAAAGCGTTTAATTTGTGTCAATTTACCAAACATGTTTTAATAGTTAATCGTGCTGCATTTTTCAAAGCCCATAGGCCAAAGTAAATGGCTTCAATATTATGATTGTTATTACGGACTAGTGCTTTGAAACCGCCGATTTCCGTGTATGGGGAATAATAAAATCGATATCGGCGATAGTAGCACCGCCTCGTGGTGGATTTTTGAATTGATCTCCCTGAGCTTGCATGACTCATTGTTTGTATATTTTTGAACCGAAAAAAAAAACAAGTAAGGGGAAGGTTTAGTATTTGATGGAAGAATCGATTAAAAGAGGTTTGCATTGGGAATGAATGGGTTATAGGCGCGTCTACTGACGAATCGAGAGGGGGACCAGAGAAAAATCCCCCTTCGAAAAATTGGAGGACGAAGAGGGAATGAACATTTTTAACGAGCACTCTTCTGTTATCTGGCTCTGCGTTTGCATTCGCCATTAATTAGTTGTTGTTTTTTTATTTCGATATTGACAATCAGGGGAAAAGTAGCGCGTAAGGGGGATGTTTCCAATTTTCTCCCCTGCTTCCTTTTTGAAGCCGGTACTCCCCCTAGTAACCCCATGCAACGCCTCCCGCACAGCTACTCATTTCTACGTGCCCCACGCCATTAACACGCCAATGCCTCTGTGACTGGCACGTCAAATTGTTATCAGTTTGCTTTGGGAGGCACTAGATGGCGCGGCATGCGTCGATCGCGGAGCGGCGAATCGAGAGTTTTTGTCGAACACGTGCGGATGTGTGATCGATAAAAGCGGTGATTGGGCATTGCATGAGTCAGAGGAAAGTTCTCCCAACGTCACGGGCGTTTGGGTTTCACTGCTCGGTATTTGCTCCTGCGCGCCCTTACCGACTTGCTGCTCCCTAATCGCGGGCAATCACTCACAGCTGCAGTGATGTGCAGAATAGACAGTTTATAAGGGGCAGCAGCTGTATTGGCTGGCGTTTGGGCTATGTATGTATGGTTGGTTAGTCCGTCAGTCCTAGGACTGATTTTAACAGCAAAGTGTCGTCTCCGGACCCCGACCCTCGATACCCCCACACCTGCGGT
>JAUJYS010004413.1:0-11995 GCA_033995665.1 Melogona broelemanni | reverse complement strand
CCGGTGCAGCGCCGGGAAAGAGACGAACTGAGTTTTGGCAAAACTCACGAAATAAAACAGCAAACGAGAATCTCAGTGTACACGTCCTAACCCCCTATTAATTACCTGAAAATAAACTTATAATTAGAGAAGACTGTCGAGAGAATCACTCTACCGGAGATGTTCTTCACCAACAGCTCCAAACTAGTCTTTCGACTGCTATCAACCAGTGTTGTGTTCGTTCCTTTTGAAAAGGAACCAGTTCCTGTTCCCGTTCTTATGAAGAAAAAAAGGAACCAGTTCCCGTTACAATTCCTCAAAAATTAAAATGAACCAGTTCCCGTTACAATTCCTCAAAAATTAAAATGAACCTAGACGTTAGTATGTCAAGTTCCTTTTCAAAAGAAACCTGGAAATTTTCCGTTCTTTGCGGACACAGACCAAAAGCTTTCAACATACCAAAATCATTAGCAATTTCTGCTGATGCTGCAAAATTGTTCCGCAGACGACACACTTTTGAAAATTGTACTCATAAAAAATAGGAGTATATTGCAAAAAAAAAAAAACCCTATTCACAGAAAAGGAACCCGTGTTTCAGTTCCTCAAAATGAAAAAGGAAAATAGTCGTTCTTAAGTTCCTAAAAAAAGAGAACGAGTTCCTAGGAATGGAACTTTTCCGCTCCGTTCCAACTCAACACTACTATACACCTCTAATCGCCGTCGTCGTGGTGCGTCTGCATGTGATCGCGCAAGCTGGCCATGCTCTTGAACGACTTGCCGCACATGAGCAGGCAATCGTACATCTCCTGTACAGCATGCGTGCGACGATGCGCCACCAACACATGCAGGTGATGAAAACGCATGTCACACTCCTCGCACGCGAACGTCCGCTCGCCGTGGATCCTGGAGTGAATGTTCAACGGTCGCACACTGGTGAAAGTCCGGGGACAGCCACTGCACTGGTAAGCACCCAGCTCACGGTTCCACGACGGATGCACTCCAGTCAGGATGACAGGCGGCTGATCCACTTCCGGTTGTGCGGGGTCGTGACCTTCGTCGGATTGGTTGCTGTTTGGAGTGGCCGGGGACTCATCCGAACCGGAAACACCGTCGTCACTACTGCAATCGGTCGAATCATCATCCTCGTGAGCTCTCTTTCTGGTCATGTTCTGGGACGTCATTTCCGTTTCGGAAATCTCCCCTTGCGGATCCACTCTATTTGGAATGATGAGCTCGTCATCATTTTTGGTTTTCGAACACGTTCCAGCCTTTTTTTGTGGTTTAGGCGTCAGTTTCTGGGTAGCTTTACCGGCTTTGGACTTCATTTTTGGGCTTGGAAGGGTGTCCGGGTTTTTGGTCTCCTCGCGTTTCATGGCCACCTGGACCGCCCCCACCAGCATGTAGAACTTGCACACCTTGGCCACCTTCTTCAGACCAGGAAGTTGGTCCCGCCGGACGTTGACCCGCCCCCGGTACAGGAACTCGACCAGCAGATCCAGGCTGTTGCTATCTGGGTCATCGGGATTAGCGGTAGGAGTCAGGTCAGGTGCCACGTGCAGTTTCGCGCTGTCAGAGGACATGAAGACGTCCAGCAAAAGGCGGTGCACTCGGATGGACCGTCCGTTGTGTTCCATGTCGCAGTCGGCCTTCTGTTTGTTGAGAAACAGGTTGCAGAGTCCGTTAAATAGGATTTGTCGATAGTTGGCGCAGGTGACAGGGATCAGTTTGGACGAGGACGTGGTGGCGGCCATCTTGAATTTGTCTGGTAGGAGTTGCACCTACGACGCTTTAAAAGTCGGTTAGTCCCTCTATTTGACAGGCAAATTGCGAAAGTTTTTGGTCGACCAACTTGGCATATGTTCAAACTTCAATTTTTATTTTGGCATTTGAACTTAATTAATCGGTAAAATAACAAATCCCCAAGTGAACTCGTCTCTACGTTACGGAGTTCTTTAACATTGGCGGCCGGATACGGAAATAAGAAAATAAGCAAATCGCCCAAGAGACGAGAAAAGACTGAGATTGAATAGTTTAATTAGCGACGTCGGTTTAAACAACTATTTATCCTTCTAAATTCTTAACTACGTTTTGCTGCGGGTTGTCAAACAATTGTAACTTGACTATCACAATACTATAATCTGAGAAATCGTGTTTAATGAAAAAGTTATTGGATTTGGGATGCATGGCGAAGTTTATTGCTTGGTATATCAGTCTATGCCTGTTAATGTCAACGAGGGTGGTTCAAAAAATGAAAATCGATAACCCACGCCCTTTCATATATACTGCGTTACAGCTAAAATGAAACTGTAAAAATTGCTTTCATCGTTTTAGATTGCCAGTGAAATTGACGAGGAACAAATTAAATAAAGCCCAAAACCCGGCCATGGAAAAGGTTATTTTTTTAATAATAATTTGCAATAATCAAGATCGCGTAACAACTTCGGGCCACGCATAATTATAAAAAAAAACAACATATTGTTACATTTTCCTGGTGATTTTATATGGTAGTTTACAAAACCCCTTCTATCCATTACTAAAATTGGCGAGACGCTGCGAGGGACAGTTTTACAAAACCCCTTCTATCCATTACTAAAATTGGCGAGACGCTGCGAGGGATAGTTTTACAAAACCCATTTCTATCCATTACTAAAATTGGCGAGACGCTGCGAGGGACACAAAATATCCTGTTATACGCACGTCATTTTTTTAACAAGTACAGTATACTGTTCATTTTCTATTTGAGGTTTAACTTTTAACAATAAATTTGCAATCATCACGACTGCGTAACAACTTTGGCAGATGCATAATCATAAAATAAAAACATATATTTAGTTTTCCCGAATGACCGCAGGTGAACGGCCCTGCAACACAAAATCAATTGATACAATTGACATTCGAAACAAAAAAAAAAAAAAAAGAGATTTAAAACACCGTTCAAACTGAATTTTCCTCTTTTGCTGAAGGCGTTTCATTTTCGACCGATTCCCCCGGATGATAGACGGATCTATGTCTCTTCAACTGCGAGCGAAGATTGAATTGTTTGCCGCACGACGGCCTCGAACATTTGAACGGCAAATCACCACTATGAAGCCGCCTGTGAACATTGAGCGAACTCTTATGTGTGAACCTCTGGAAACAGGAACTGCATTTGAAGGGCCGATGCTTAGCAGTCCTCTGATTATCCTGTCGGTGAATAGACCTAACATGACGCTGCAGAAACTCCTCCAGACGAAAGGGCCGCTGGCACAGGTGACACTGAAAGGGCCTGGACTCATCGTGCGTTTTAACGTGAACGACTAAGGTAGCCTTAGCCACGAAGCCCTTACCACAGATATGACACTCGTGAGGCTTGTCATGGGTATGATGGTACATTTTGTGAAACTGGAGAGTCTGCTTAGTGGCGCAGCTCACGTCGCAATCATCGCAGGCGAACCGCTTCCTGGGTCTGTCCGACGGCGCACCACAACTGGTCTCGTTCTGATGGCGGTCGTCATCATCCTGGATCCATCGTTCGTCACCGCTGGCCTCGCTCTCAGACAGAGGCTCACTTTTACAAATTATTAAATTCAGGTCTACTGTCTCCAGCTCAGTGGACATGTCCCTCGCAACTTTGTTGATCTCGTTCTCAGGCACAGACTCAGTTTTAAAAATTATTAAATTCCGGTCTACGGTCTCCAGCTCAGTGGACTTGTGACTCCCAACTTTGTCTTGTACTCGATTGTCATCCCTGGACGAATTCTGTTCGGTTTTCGGGATCAATTTCTGGCTGGCTGTCTTCACCAGATTCCTTGCCTTCTCTCGCTTCATAGCTGCTTGAACCGCCCCCACCAGCATGTAGAACTTGCATACCATGGCCACCTTCAGGAGACCCGCAAGCTGCTCCTTTCGAACGTTGACCCTCCCCCGGTAGAGGAACTCTACCAGTAAATCCAGACTGTTGCTGCCCGGATCGTTTAGATTGGCGGTAGGGGTCAGGTCAGGTGCAGTGTGGAGTTTCGCACTGTCGCACGGGTCTCAGAATCTTGGCTATACCGGAAGTCGGCATCCAACGATATTAACAGATATAGACAGCAAATTTTACGCAAGTAATCGATACGATTACAATAAACATGAGAAGCTTCAATTCCTGACACATTCCTGACCAGTATTTTTCTTGATTATGTATAAGCCATCCACATTACTGTACTGTATAACCATGTTCGCTAAATGACAATGAAAACAAAATACAACATTCAATATTTATTCGGTTAAATCGACTAGACCGAAAACTAAACGAGGGAGTGCCGTAAGCGATTTCAGAAACAATAAATTGTAAAAACAATTGAAATCATTATAAAAACCAGTATTTTCAAACGAATTACTGCATTCCCTGTACTGTTCAATACATTCCAGTCACCTCTTTGAGTCAAGTCAGTTTCTCAAACACTCTCCAAGGGTTCACCCGGATTGCACAAAGTCTGATGCATCTTGAACTGATAACGCTGATTAAACTGTTTCCCACACGCACACTTATGTGGCAAATTCCCCGTATGCAGTCTCTTGTGCTGAGTGAGTGAGCTCTTCTGCGTGAAACTCACGTAACACGAATCGCACTTGAAAGGCCTGACCTTGGCATTCTTCTCACTGTGCATGGCTTTCATATGACGCTTCAGATACTCGGCCAGCCGAAATGGCCGGCTACAGATCCGACACACGAAGGGCAGGCCTTTATCGTGAGTCCCCACGTGAATCTTTAAGGTGGCCTTCTCGCAGAATCCCTTCCCGCATAGAGGACACACATGAGGTTTTTCACCCGTATGATGAGCCATGACATGCGTCTGCAGATACTGCTTGGTAGTACAGACAGCATCGCACACGCTACAGGGAAAGCGCTTTCTCGGTCTGTCCGGATCATGAACCAGCCGGTGCTGGTACAGATTAGCCTTGAATCGAAACGCCTTGCCACAAATATCGCAGACGTGGTTTTTATCAGTTCGATGTGTCGACTCGTGAGACGTTAGTGAATACTTCTGACGGAACGTTTTGGGACAGTGGGAGCACTGGAATGGGCGTTCGTTGTTGTGACCGCGCATGTGCACGCGGAGGTTCTGCACAGTCTTGAAGCCAGTGGCGCAACACTCGCAGATGAAAGGTCGCACATCGCTGTGGGTCTTGGCGTGTTTCCGGAGAAGGTGGGCCTTGGTGAAGATCCGCGGACAGCCGTCGCACTTGAACGCACCTAGTTCCTTGTTCCACAGGGCCCGGGCGCGTGCGAACCGCGGTGGTTTGGCCGAAAGTGCTTCCTTCTTGGCCTGCCCGTCCGAACAACTTGGATCGGATTGATCGCCAGCGTCTGACTGAGTGGCCGGGTGTTCTACTAGAGATACACATCGATCCTGATCGTTCCAATCGGATGACAAGTTGTCGTTACGATCGCTATCGGATGAGTTTGAAGATGGTGGAGAGTTTGATGACTCTGGAGGCAGGTTCGCACTTTTGTCGGTGGATGATTGACTACGAGTTAGTGGCTTGTTTTTATCCGATTTTTGGCAGATTCTGGTCTGTTTGGTGGGCGATTTTACTGGACAGACCACCCGTTTCCGAGTAGCACGACCTATTTTGGTCGTCTGAATGTCGGCAGTCATCTGACATTTGGTCTCCTCGCGTTTGACAGCTGCCTGGACCGCTCCCACTAGCATGTGGAACTTGCACACCTTGGCCACCTTCATCAGACCCGGAAGTTGGTCTTTAGGAATATTAACACGCCCCCGGTATAGAAACTCGACCAGCAGGTCCAGACTGTTGCTGTCTGGATCGTCCGGATTAGCGGTGGGGGTCAGATCAGGTGCAGTGTGCAGTTTCGCGCTGTCGGGCGACATGAAGACGTCCAGCAGGACACGGTGCACCCGGATGGTACGTCCGGTGTACTCCATGTCGCAGTCGGCCTTCAGTTTATCGAGGAACAGGTTGCACAATCCGTTAAATAATATTTGTTGATGGTTGGTACAGCTGACTATGATGAGGTCAGTCGAAGACATGGTGGCGGCCATCTTGTTTTTTTGGTGCTGGGCGAATTAGGCCTACGATGCCAACTGTCTAACGCTTTCTCGTGCACAATTTTCTCCAAATTAATTGTCTACGATTTCCGACACTATCAATTGATAAGTACTACTTTTTGCGCAATATAACTTACTTGTCAGGCTTCTTGAACTGAGACGATAAACAAGTTGAACTGCGTTGAACTGGCATAGAGAAACCGGAAGTAGAATACCCTTCAGAATAGACATAGAGTTACAAGTGTAGAATCCGAGTCACGTTATTTTTCTTGGATGAATTTGACAGACGTTACCGCAAAAAGTACGAAATAAATTTTAAGAATAACTTTTTGAAAAGATAAAAATATATATATTCTTTATTCCACGCGCATCACGCCAGACTGATTCGGGATCTTCCGTTCATAATTATTTAACCAACAAGTATTTTGTTTTTTAAACAAGAGTGACGGCCAACATTAAAATATTACGCTAGTCTTGGATTAGATTAGGTCTAGCATTGGATTACTGCAGAGATCGAGTTTTCTGTCTCTACAACTTATTTTATTACGCTAGTCGTTAAAATAGTTTTGCATAAAATAAAAACGTCGTATTATTAATGTCAATACGACTAATACAGAAGAAAATATATTCCGAGGCACATAATACAGCCGAGTATTCTACTCGTCGTTAATTTCTGTATTAATTTACTAGACAGAAACTGAGTTGTCAGCAGTCAAAAACAAGACTAAATAATAGATTTTTTAAAAATAATTTGATCGTCTGATACTATAATATAAATGCAATATAGTTTTACTCTATATTTTTACCATAATAATCGGACACTCAATTAAACAGAAAACAAAAATTACAGAAGATTTACCTGTACAAAAACAATGATCATTTTCTTACTTTGTAAAATGAGATCACCAATCATTCTAAATACGGTTCACCTGGATGATGAACAGTTTTGTGCATCTTGAGTTGATGCCGTTGATTAAACTGTTTCCCGCACGGACACTTGTGCGGCAAATTTCCCGTATGCAGCCTCATTTGCTGGTTGAGCCCACTCTTCTGCGTGAAACTCAGATAACACAAATTACATTTGAACTGCCGATGCTTCGGCGATCTTCTTGAGGTGGCGTCGCAGCTCATGCCGTTCTAAAAGTCAATTTTAAATTTAACATTCAATTATATCGGTCTGTTAACAAAACCAAATAATAATATTGCACAATAATTCTTCAGCATCGATTTGGGCATACCAGCATATTTTGAGAGTTCAACTATGGGTCTATGTGAGTTTACGATTCCAGAATAAGGACAGGGGTGGTTCAACAAATCATTGCAAGAGTTTCATAATTCAAGAGTTCGCAAATTACACAGTTACATATATCATATATATATATATATATATGTATATATTTAAAATGTGTATTACGCAATGGTAAAAATATTTAAAAAATAACACTCAATAAATATCGACGAAAAATAATTCGAGGTTTTAGATTTATGTTTCACTGGCAAACAAACTTGTGACTCAAAGGGTTACGATTATTACAAGTGAAACAAGAGGCGAAAACACATTACAATTACCAATCGCACCGACCTAAACGTGCACAAAGATTGAAACAAATCTATTCAAAATGTTACCCGGTCTCAAGGTTACCATTGATCCACCTAACAAGTAACCTTTGTACGTACCGATGACTCAGTGGATATGTCAACATCCTAAGGTTCGATTCCCGGCGCAGGCTTTCGTTTATTTGTTAGCTTGAGGTACTGACGTCACCCCTGAGCTTCCATTAGGAAGTCCAGAGCTTAGGGCTGGATCCTGCAGCCTGGCTATTCCAGCTGCCATTCCCAATCCCTTCCCTTCCCTGCCCCTCGCACATCTCCATAGACATGAGAGTGCAGTAATCCTGTAGTGCACTAGGCACTACGGTGATTTAAAAACAAAACCTTGATCCGGTCTATCGTCAAACGTTCAAGTGTACCGTATTGTTTCTTTATTCTTCCAGCCCGCACGACTCTTCAATATATTTTTTTGATGGAGTTTCAAACGAATGCGATTCAGGGGTTAGACCTCCTACATCTTTTTGGTCCAAATAAATAAACACGAAAAGACCATGGCTTTCTCTCGTCCGAAAAGGTGGTCCGGAGGTGAAATTGAACCCGCGTCACCTGCACAGGAGTTCAACGCGTTAACCACTACGCCAAACGGCACCTCTAATGTACAAGCAGTCATCACGATTGCACATCTATTTACCGAAAAGGTGAAATCGCCGCAGCGACGCGATGGGTACAATAACCTCCTGTAGTGTTATTCATTACAGTGATTCGGAACAAAAAAAAAATGGCGACCAGTCTTAGGAAAGGATCGCATCGTGGCTTCTCGAGTGAAAGT
Organism: Melogona broelemanni; assembly: GCA_033995665.1. Classification (NCBI taxonomy): domain Eukaryota; kingdom Metazoa; phylum Arthropoda; class Diplopoda; order Chordeumatida; family Chordeumatidae; genus Melogona; species Melogona broelemanni. The sequence goes on along the minus strand of JAUJYS010004413.1, from coordinate 3,601 downwards.
CCAACGCGGCCTTACTAATAAAGTTCTTGCCACACGGACGACACGTGTGATCCGATAAGACATGCTCCTTCAGCTCATGCCTACTGCTACAAGTCACACCACAAGCACTACAGGGAAAACTCATCTTGGGTCGATCTGCATGCTGACCCAGACGACGAGTGGTCGGTCCACTGCCCTCACCAGCGGGAATCTCATCACCGAAGAGTCCTTCATTTCGGTGAGACCGCAGATGCACCACCACGTCGTATTTTCTCTTGAAACCCTTGTTGCAGTACTGACACAGGAACGACCTCTCCCCGTGAATTTTGGCGTGATAGTTGAGCAGGCCGATACGGGAGAAGGTCTTAGGACAGCCGCTGCACTGGTAAGCGCCCAGCTCACGGTTCCACGACGGATGCACGCCGGTGAAGAGGATGGGCGAGGTGGGTGTCATGTTGATGCTGGAAGTGGTGGTGGACGGCGGTAGGTCAATGCTGGAGGTGGCTGTGGTGGCTGGACCGGGACGGATGCCAGTTTCATTCGAACCGGCACGCCTGGTGGCTCCACTCCAGGCGGCTTTAAAACGGCGAGGTCGTTTCCGGGAATATGTTTTATTATTCCGTGGTGGTTGCTCTATTTCGGGGCTCTCCGAATCTGGTTCATCTTTATCGGATTCGGAGTCTTCTGCCCCTGTTTCAGGATCGGATTCTTCGTCCTGTGTGGCCCTCTGGGGTTTGGATGTCAGCTGAACATCCTTCTGGATGTCAGGAGTCAGCTGACACTTGGTCTCCTCACGTTTGATGGCTGCCTGAACCGCACCCACCAACATGTGGAACTTGCACACCTTGGCCACCTTCAGGAGACCCGCAAGTTGTTCCTGGTAGACGTTAACCCGTCCCCGGTAGAGAAACTCGACCAGTAGGTCCAGACTGTTGCTGTCTGGGTCGTCGGCATTGGCGGTGGGAGTCAGGTCAGGTGCAGTGTGGAGCTGCAGGCTGTCGGGCGACATGAACACATCCATGAGGATCCGGTGCACCCTAATAGATCGGCCGGTGTATTCCATCTCGCAGTCCACCTTCTGTTTGTTGAGAAACAGGTTGCATAATCCGTTAAATAATATTTGTTGGTGGTTGACACAGCTGACTGTGATGAGGCTGGACGAGGACGTGGTGGCGGCCATCTTGAATTGGATGTTTGGGTCCAGTTTGGCTTTGTGATGCCTCAACTCACACTGCGATTTCCCGTTCTACTTCATGGGAAAATTGTTAAATTATTCGTGTCATTCGACTAACGAATTGATTAAATTGTATATTACAAACATCTGGACTTCACTTTCGCACCAATATTTAATCGATTCGTTGAAAACGGCGAATCACCCAAAACAACCGCACAAATTATAAATGGCTACCGGAACCGGAAATGATGCTTGATCATCTTGGTCCATAGACGTTCATAGCATGGAGAGGCCAAATGTTTTTTCGAATATTTAAGATGAAAAGATATGGTTATCTTTATAATGGTTACTAGAGGTTCAAAACATTTTCAATTTTACCAGTCCGTAGCTTAAATTACAACTTAATTGAAAAGTATTCCAATGGATTCTGTCAAATTGGCACCTTTACGATTACCTGCTTCAGTCAAATGGCATCTATGGCACAATCGAGGGCGGTTCAATAAATACGTCATAACATCCAGTGCTTATTTGAAAACTAATACAGAAATGTGTATTTTTATACTGAGCCTTTATACGATATAAAAAAAAAGCATTACAACGTTAAACACCCAAGGAATAAATAAAGAAGTAAAATATTTTTACCGGGATAATTCCGATCAACACAGAGCTAAAGTCTGGAGATTATTCATGATAAATATATTTGCAATAATAATCTAGACTGACAAAGCTAGCTGACATGCGGTGATACATGCCCATCTTACAGGTTTAAAGCAATGTCCATAATGGCTAATATGCATAATTTAATATGCAAAATTTAAATAATGATATATTAGCAAGCTAGTAACTTGCTGTTGCCCACATTTGAAATGCCGACACCGATTCCTATATTAATCACCAGGCCTTTTCAAATGATTATTTTTTTTTTTTTTAGCTCTAGCGTTATAAAAAAAAGAATTCAAATTTTCACCGGTACCTCACGATCGAATAAACGAGAGTTCGCGTTTAGAATCAAAACCCGGAACAGTAATACCAAATCGATCTCCAAACCAAATTGGGCTACGAAGAGTCCTAATTATTCGCAGCCAGTAATAAAAAATCTGTGAAGACAATTTTTTTCTCCCTTATCACTACGGTGATTAGCAATACAGAAGATTCTTTATCTCTCGTACCGTACAGGTATATGTGAGCGGCACATTTTCACCAGTACGATTTTGAATCGAACCGCCATGAACCCAAACCAGAGAGCACCCTCAGCAATTGTGCACAGTGAGGATTTGGATGAATTATAATTTAAAAAAAAACACTACCAGATCCTTAACCACCTGATCATACATGGGGAAATCGTTTTTCTGGCATCTGTTTTGGAGTGGCATTTTACGTGCTCAAACATTTTTGGTTCGCTGAAACCTATTATTGTGTTATCCTGTGACGACACAAATGATATAGTAACACGTATCACGTGGGCAAACGTAATAGTTCACTCGGTTAAATATGTGTGATAGAATGGGACTAATTAGAGAGGATACTCATATCGGGTGCCATCGTATCTGTTTGCTAGTTGTGGTTGTGGTTGGGGTGGTGGCGGTGGTAGTGGCGCAGGCGGCAGGATCGGAGTACTCTTGTTAGCGTGTATTCTCATGTGCACATTTAGAGTCCCTTTCAGATGGAATTCCTTGCCACAAACATCACACTTGTGGTCCTTCTCTTTCTTGTGCGTGTTCATGTGAGCGCTGAGGCTGTGCGCCGTGGTGTAGGCCTTGCCGCACGTCGTGCACATGTGGTCCTTGGTGGTCTTGTGCGTTTCGATGTGACCTACGGACACAACAAACTCATTTCAAATCAACTTTCCCAATTTAATTTGTTGTTGTTAAATGCCATCGAGTCCTTGCCGACCCCTGGCGAACCCATGAATAAAAGCTCGCCAATATTTCCGATAACAGACTGGGAGCAGCTGTTGAAGAATTCGTCATGAACTCTCCTTGACACCATCCATCTATTTAATATGTGGTCTTCCCATATTTCTACTTCCCTTCACTCTTCCTTGCATAATACCCTTTCCCGATTTAACAATTACACAATACAAATTGAGTTGTCGTCGGCTCGTAGCGAAAATTAAAATGATTCGAAGAAGGGCTGCTACATTTGTTAGTTGTATATTTTGTCGAACTGACGCCATCGATTTTGTACTAAGAATTGTTATTATATTATTGACAGATATATTAAATCAATATTAGATTCGCTTACCTAAAGAAAATTGTTATTTTAAAGTTGAATAAATTGTCTGTCCCGGGGAAATGAATTCCTTAGATGAAAAACCAACAACCAAACATCTATTTCTTTTCTGCGGTCTTTTTTTTTTATTCCGGATCACTTTAGTGAATAACACTACAGGAGGTTATTGTACCCCTCGCGTCGCTGCGGCGATATATGAGGGGCACATTCCAGTAC
>JAUJYS010004412.1:0-11999 GCA_033995665.1 Melogona broelemanni | reverse complement strand
GCCGGGAATCGAACCCGGGACCTTTGGCTTCGTAGCATGTCCCCATACCCACTGAGCCATCGGTTCGTACAAAAATACCTACTAGGTTCCTACAGAAATAAAAGGAACTTAGGCGTTTCTCCGTTCCTCAAAAAAGGAACGGGAACTTTCCGTTCCGTTCCTACCCAACACTGAATATGCGGCTGCGCACGCGGCGTAAAATGGTTTCGGGGTCACCTAATTTGTCTCAAATTATTGTTGCATAACCGATCATGAGTTACTTGAATGGGATACAATTTTTAAATCGTAGTGAGAAAACATCAGGTAACCCTAAAAATTCTTTCTTTTGGCAACTGTTGTAGTAACTGCAGGGTACTCGGTACCCCTCGTGTATCCCTCTTTTTCACTAGTTCTCGGGATCGAATAAACGAGGGAGGCTGCACCGGGAATCGAAACCGGGGCCATTGCTCTAAAATCCGCCGTAATACCGATATTGCAGATGTGCTTATTTTTATATCGACTGGTATATTACTTTTGCTCATCCGAATTTTAACCTTACATATTATCAGAATGCATGTTCACCGATAAATTATTGGGTTCTCATTTGTAATACTTGGTATTTATCAGAAGTATTCATAATTTTATCTTTGTTTTTTTTTAGGTCGGCCAATGATTAGGCCAATGCCGAACATGTCTGCTGTTGCTGGAACAACAGTTCACGTAATCTGCAGAGTTCTGGGTCACCCAATCCAATCCATCACCTGGGAAATGGGTAAGTCACACCAATCCTCTTCCATTACTTGTTTTTGACTAAAACTTATTAAAGGTGCCACTATATTAATACCAAAATTATAGCTTGCGTACATAATCGCTTATTAATTAATCGTTTTGCATTATGTATAAATCGTTAATTTACGTAATTGTATACTAACACTAGTAAATGTGACGGACAAAAACTGCTCCCTGACTGACACACGCCACGCTCAATCTTTAATCTTTAAGTACAGATTAATCCAAAATTGGTTAAATTGAAAAAAAAAATCATGAATTAGTTAAGCATACGCAGAATGTTGACATAATCTTGAGCCTTTGTTCAAGTTGTTGCCACATTTAACTTCAAAGTCAACTTTGTTGAACTAATGCTTGATGTAATGTAGCCCATGGTTATGCAGACATCTTTGGAAATCTCCCTATTCATTGATGACTGGTATTAAAATGATAGCGGCCAAAATGAACTGTAGAATGGTCGTTTCCTCTTCTTTTAAGAGTCTCTGATTGAGGGCCTACTTGCGGGGTAGAAATTGTAATTGTAGGAGAGAAGAATGGGTGCACGTTGTTTGCACCGGCGGGTATATATTCTGAAATTTGTTAGTTTTCCTTGCGCGTCTTTTCTTTGCTTTCCAAGAAGCGTCTCAATCTTGAGCGAGTGGGAGCGGAAAGTTTTAAGCACAGGTTATATTGTCGAGTCAATGTATTTGCGGGGAAACAAATATTTAGGTATTTAATCAGCAACGTCGTAAGATAAAAGTTTCGGCTTCTTTGTGACATCTTTTTACACTCTTGAGGACGGTTGAGGTGTCCAAGACACATTTTGTCAGTACCACGACATATATTCCAACTAGATCAGGTGTAGAAATTGGTTGCTTTTGGCAGCACTGTCAAAGTAGAAATCAACGAATTAATACATGCTCAAGAATTTCTGAAAGTTTCTGTAGCTTTTCCGTCATTTTGCAAGCTGGTTATGGTTGCTTCGACGGAATCTAGTGTCTACGCACATCGTTGGAATATAGTAAATGGATAATCAAAATCAGTGAGGTGGCCGAGGTTCATAACGACACTGCTATAATTACGTGAATCCGTGCACTAGATGTTTGTTCCAAATGACAAGTGTAGAGAGGAGCTGATTCTTGGAAGCAGAATCGGGTGTTGTCAATTGTGACTTTCTGGAAATCGACAGAGAAGCATCTGTACTGTACATGGTCATTGAACACGTATTAATGGGGGGTGGAATGGGGATACTTAGCTCGAACCGATTAAATACGCTGCATTCTCGTGGGAATCAAATTTCCGACGATTTTCTAACGTGAAATGTAGTTTTTGACATGGCCATTCAATAAAGATGGGCTCACGTTTTTAACGCGAATTAACGCAGGTACCAGTGCTGATTAGTGGCACCCCACATTATCATTAGATGGCGTTGTTTTATAAATCCAACTAGAAGGACGCCCCGGCTTCGCCCGGGACGAGATGGAGGGGCAAAAGTATCGACAACAGAAATACACAAGATAGGCTACTTGTTTAAAGGAAATTAAACTGTCTGCCGAGAGTTGAACTCGAGACCACCGGTTTGTAAAGCAGACACGTTAACCACAGGCCTATACGGAATTAGTAAGCTGGCTGTGCTTATTTTACGCTAAAGTGCATGTGTGGGGGCAAGCATCAAACGGCAAAAAGCAAATGATAGTGTAGTAGTCACACTATGTGAGTCACGCGCACAGACGCACGGGCGAAGCAGAGCAGGCAACGTAAATTAGTCACTAACAGACACACACACACCCATAACAATTTCCGTTCTTAAACATGTGTAGTTTAAAGATTACGATATCGCCAGTCCAGCAAAGCGTTGGCAATTTGAGCTAAATGGCACGAGATGTTTGGCTGCCACATTGATAAAAATACTTAATAGCAATTGTAAACAATAGAAGCCCAGAGGAAATTTGAGGGAGCGACTTAAAATACTGTCAGAAATATTTAAGTGGTTATTCGGAGAATATTTTGTTCCGTTGCTCAAGCAGGGTGAATAAAAATGTTTACCTCCCCCACAAACCCCCCCCCCCCCCATCCCTTCCTCATTCACACTCGCTTCACTGATAAATTTCGCGGGCTCCCAAGAGTGGTTCGATTTTAGCATCGCTATCCTTGTTTACTTCCTTTTTCCCTTCACCAAATTTGCCGAATCGAACTTCATCCAGGGAATTCGAAGAAAAATCGATGAAGATTGCGCTGAAACGTCTCGGAAACTTGAACGTATAACCTCCCAAGATCCTAGCCGTAAGCAGCAGGATTTTCTAAATTGTATAGAGACTGTTATGTTAGTACTGTGGAGCAGTGGTGAACGCATGAACATGAACACCAAAAACGGGAAATTTCGTGAATAAATCTCCCGGTCTGAGTAGTATCGTTATTTAAAAAATGCTTGCGGTTTTCTACTCGGAGCAACACAATCTATGTTCGGTAGATTAAACCACCAAAATGCATATATAAAATGGCAAATTAAATATTGTGTACCTATTTTTGGTCTCCTTAACTCTAAACGGTGTTTTGGCAGTTTACGATTGTCATTGAAAAACATTTTAAACTTTCCAAAATTGCAAAATCAAAGGCACTCCGATTTCATAATTTGGCGGGACTTGTCAACTTCCAACAAGTTTTTTGGTTCGCCTCCCATTTTATAGACGTATTCACGTCAAAAACATTACGAACATTGTCGCATCGGGCGACAAGACGAACCATTAACTATCGTCTTGTCTTGAGCGAACGTTTATTAATTTAGCACGTGCGCAGAATTACTCCCCGCTAGTACGGCACGTGAGCGCCGGTGACGTCAGAACGCGAGACCTGTTACACTATACTTGGCCTTCCATTAACTGACAGATTAAGCGGGAGAATCAGAGAGATAGATGAAGAGGGTGAGCGCACCACCGAACGGCAGAGGATCGAGTTACTCGAACATCAGCGCTTAAGCCTTTGACGGCTACATACGTGTCTAAACGTGAAGAGCTAGCCCAGCGGCGTTGGCGTCCCACGAAAATCCCGAACCTGGATTAGCTGTCGTGCTAGCGCAATTAAGCGCCTGAAAACAAATTGGGCGAGAACGGAAAAACGGTACGCTTGTGTAGATTTGAACGCGCATGCGCAATGCAGTGCTGCGCTCGATTTGCTCAGCGTGTATTCAAAGGTGTGTCGAGATTGCTCGGTGAATTTCTTGGAAACGAAGCTTACGAGTACATGTGTGTGGAACGAATTTATAAAAGATTTCTGGATTTGTAGGATTTTTCAACTGTTTGTTAAGCGTGCCTACCAGGGTTTTCCCTATCAAAAACCTCCCCAGGGAACGACCTGGAAATTTTGTCTTGTAAATAGGATTCGTATAACCCAACCTGGTATTTGAACTGTGGTTTGGAGAACTTGCTAACGTTTTCATCTTAATGCCCCAGGGGGTGTCGCCCTGGTAATTTTGCTCAGCATAAGCTTTAAACCCTGGTAGGGATCTTTAACTTGTATCCGTCATTGAACACGCACAGGTTCCACGGCTTTACTTTAATTCCGATTGAAGGCGTGCGCTTGAATTTTTCTCGTCCAGAAATAACTGGCGATCAAAAGCATTGTAGTCGAACCAAGCCAATACTACCCAGCAGAAACTTCACAGAAAGCCCGTTACTAATTTATTTTCTTGTTTGTTTTCTTTTTGAAAATTAACGATAATTGTATATTTGTTCGTTTTAGCCGAACAGTTCGTAAAATCAAGTCATTCATTTCTAGTCAACGTTAAGCTCGACTCGGCGTGCATTGTGCACCATTTTATTAAACGAAAACAATTTCAACAATTTATGAAAATGTAATAAAATTTCAGTTGCCAAGATTATATTCGCACACACATTAACATTCCAGATAAAAATAGAAGGTTAAAATACGTACCGATAACTCAGTGGGTATGGCAACATCCTACGAAGCCGACGGTCCCTGGTTCCATTCCCAGCGCAGGCTTTCGTTTATTCGTTAGCCTGTGGTTTTGGCGTCACCTCTGAGCTTCCATTAGGGAGTCCAGAGCTTATGGGTGGATCCCCTGCAGCCTGGCTATTCCAACTGCCAATCCCCATCCCTTGCCCTTGCCCTCCCCCTCCCCCTCACATATCGCCACAGAGACACGAGGGTGCATTATTCCTGTAGTGCACTAGGCACTACGGTGATTTTAATAAAATAAAAAATGGCGTTCTTGTTTTCGGCATCTCGGAATGATCCCGATTCAATCATGAACTTTTGTTCCATAAACACGCATCACGTTGCATGCATGTTGTACACAGTTGTATTCCACTCGGATTGTTTAATTATAAGTTTGTTTCGATCACGCTCTCATCCGCATGTTGATATGTTCGAAGTTGCTCGAGCGGAATGGATTAATGCTACATCTTCACATGCGACTGAGTCGCGAGGCAAATCCAGCTTCTTGAAGTAAAAGTGTTTCTGGCGCTCCGCGGCATCGCCAAACTGAAGATGCAATCGAATTGGATTTTCGTAATAATATGAGCGTGTAATGCATTTCGCTGTTGTGTAATGATCTAGCCTAAACCAAATGATAAGGGAAAAAAAGAGCTGGATGAAATGAGTATTTCAAGTACAAAACGTAAATTTACTGTCGTTTTATGAGCCCAAAGATTAAAGTCTAATTTCAAATTGATAAATACTTCAAAAATAAAATTTTGTTAACTGTGCCAGTGATCGCGGGTTCAATTCCCGATGGAGACTTCTGTGATTTTTCGGGCGCGAGAAATTCGTACACACGCCATTTTTCGAAAGCAATGGGATCCGTGTATTTACGCTGTGCCCCACCTAAATCGGAAATCAAGCCTAAGTCGGATGACTTGGTTAAATTATCACAGGTCGCCCACTGGGGGCTGGTGCAAATATTAAATCCTAGCCATAAGCCCTTCCGTGGCTGTTTGCGGATATACATCGTAATTGGAATACGAGCGTCACCTAGCGGCAAAACGCAGCAGCACTCTCGTGGTGTGAATCGCCAGGCAATATACGGCAGATTACCCTCGATCCTTTACCGTCGACCCATGAGATTGCTCATCTTTAGTGCTTGTTCCATATCGGACCACCAAGTTGTATGCCTCGCGGTTCGCAGCGCTCACGAGAGAGCTCCGAACGATTCGGGGGAGAGCACGATCCGGTGGAAGGAAGCGCGTAAACAACGCGTGCCGGCATGTTGCCCGCGGCCTCTGGCGGCGCAAATTAACTCATTCGCTCATTCAAAATGCAAATGAATGGATTTCGAGCGTTTTCGTCGCGCGAGTGGGCCTCATGGCTGCAATCTGCTGGCTGGAAGCGCCGTGGCAAACACTCGGCTCGATTGTTTCCTCGTGACGTTGTCTTTCGCGAGCAGCCAAATCGCTCTTCTTCTCCTCTTCCTCCTCCTCTCCCCCCTTAAACAGAAAATCGCTGCCGACAAGAACGGCGACAAGGTCTTAATTAATTCGCGAATGTGTTGTCACGCCACTTTCCCCACTGCAAGACGCATTCCAATCGGACAACAAGAATGTGACTAGGATCCTCCGAAGACCCTCTTAGTGAATAATTTTTAACGTGTGCCTGACAACGTACAAGCATGGCTCAACTTCCATTCCAAAGGAAAGCGGGTGTACGATTTTTTTTCGCCTCAATTCGCCTATAGTCATAGACTACTAAGCAAGTGGTCCCGGGTTCGATTCCCGGCAGAAGCAGTCGTTTCGACGAGCATTCGACGAGCTGCGGTACTGGTGTCACCCCTGTGCTTCCATTAGGGAGTCCAGGGGTGGATCCTGCAGTCTGGCTATACCAGCTGCCAATCTCCTTCCCTCCCCTTCCCTGCCCCTCACAGATCTCCATAGACACGAGGGTGCAGTAGTCCTGTGGTGCACTAGGCGCTACGGTGACTTTAAAAAAAAAATAAAATAAAAATATTACCTTTAAACATATTAAGGTGACTTTTAAAAAAATTATTGCCATTATGGTTTCAAAATGTAAAAAAAAACTAGCAGCTAAACATTGCTTAACTGCGATCTTGTCGGCGTCCATGCTAATGTTCGAATTTTTATCACTTACAATTTTCGAATCAAATTGGAAAAATTGGACGATTCGCAGGAATGATTTGAAATTATATTCGCCGAGTTTCATTAAGATCCATGCAGCCGTTCCTTTTTAAACAAATCATTCCGGAAACTTATTGTTCACCCGTAGTAGAAAGAAAGAGAAGGAGCTAGGTGGATTGCGGGATGAAACCGAGGATGAAGGTGGCGGCGGTGGTGGTGGTACAGAGTGGGAGGGATATAGCGAGTGTTGGTTGGGAAGCGAAGACGAACGGTTAGTCGTGCACCGTTGGTTTTGTTTGCTTCTCGATCCTCTTCCCCCCTACAACGACGGTTCTGTTTGAGAGTCGCCAAGGAGCAAATTAATTTGGTCGCTTAGCTCTAGTGGCGCATGAAATAATGCGTCTCCCCTCCCCTCCACCTTCCTTATATCGTGACGCACCCTTCTGGGGCACACGCACGCACGCTCTGTGCAATAGTTGTCCCCTGTCAACTACGTTTTCAAAACCCTGTCAGACTTCATAAGAGGATTTTATGCACTCTCTGGTCAGGATCTGGTGGAGTCATGCAAATGTCGTTGTTCTTTCCTTTGGGTGGTAGTTGTTTTTCTTTATTGTATTTTGGTCTAGCATGGCATGGTGATTTTAATTATTTATTTATTTTATTTTATTTGTAAGGGAAAATTTCCCTTGCTGTAGTGAATATTCGATGCAGGAGATTCTGTGCCCTTAGTGTTGCTTCCGCAATATGTGAGGGACGCATTTTCACCAGTAACTCAGGATCGAATAAACGAGAACCTGTGACCGCCCGCACCGAAGTCGGTTTGAATACCGACTGGGCTAGACCGGTCATTTTCTATTAATTTTTTTCCTATTCATGTATTCATAGTTAATATTGCTACAGGAGATTATGTGGGCTGCAATACGTTGCAATACCGACTAGGCTCCGACGAGACCCTACCTTGTACATATTGTAAAAATGCGAAAGATAATATTCTGTGTATTTCATTTTTTTTAAAGTTCTCTGCCACCATACTGGAAAATAATTTAAGTAAAATAAGTAGTTGCTTTTGCAAACTACTCAAGTATTAATAATGTTTCGCCAACCGAACCCTCACAACCGTTACAAGGGTGGCGTTATCTTCTTCACGATTTTTGGCAACATTGTTGTGGGTGTTGCTCTTGTTGGCTTGACTTTAAAAATTTAGCGCTCCCTCAAGAAGCTAAAGTGGCACTAACCACGGCATAAAAAATTGAAACTATCCTGGTGTACGAGAACTAGATACCAGTACATATTTTTAACATTTTATTTAACCATCAAATTCTGTCAGGAATACTTTGGCATCTCCGTTCTGAACTTTTCCAGGTATGAAAACTTTTACATTAAATTTACCTGCGAAAGTAGAATCGCTGGCACAAACAACCTATTTTGGATTGAAGTCTACTCTAAAGCCAGTATTTCACTACGCTTCTAGTCGCTGCGACTGCACGCGCAGCGTGCAAATCACAGCATCAGTACAGCGAACCGAGCGTCGGTTCATTGAGTCGTTTTTGTTTTCGTTGGTAGTCGCTGGCTCCTGGCGAGTAGAATTGAACATGTTCAATTCGACTCGCGCGGCGAGCGACGAGTGATGACGTCGCGGAGAGTCACCCTGTTCGCTGTACTGATGCTGCGATTTTCGCGCTGCGCGTGCAGTCGCGGCGACTAGTAGCGTAGTGAAATACTGGCTTAAGAGTGAAACAACCCCTGAAACAATGCAAATTAACATTCATACACATCTGCATGTATACGAATCTTGGACGTCGACGAGATAGGTCTTATGGATTAAATGAATAGAGAACATGTTCCGAAGCAGCGCCTAAAAAACAGAATCTGGCAAAATCTAGTATCAAGTATCTAGCATCAAGTGTCTTACTATCGAACTTTAACATCACTGATTTTATTTATGTTTAATCAGTTTTTCTCAATTAAAATCTAGTATGTTCGTCTATCAACTACAACTTTTTTTTTCTCCGCGCTGTTCCGGCACATGTTCCCCATTCGCCCACTAGCATATTTACACCCATTTGTGTACAAGTTTGCAACTCTATTCTGTAGCTTCCGCCTATGAAAATTTGGGCAATCGATTCGGGCTCGAACTCACGATACTCTGATCTGTAGACAGGTTCTCTAACCACTAGACCAACCAAAAAGCTACTGAACTGTATGTAGTACATTACATTTCGCAGTACATTTTACATTATAATTTGAATGTTCATAGGAGCCGTTGTGTTGAAATAGCCTAAATTTGGAGATTTTCCTCGACCAGAGAGAAATAAAAACGGCAACAAAACAATAATATCAAGAAGTTGCCGTTTTTATCTCCGCAAAATCTCCAAATTTAGGCTAGTACATTTTACATTTCGCAAATTACAAGTTCATTTTTTTTACGGCAATTTGTTGATATCATTTTGACTGCATAGCCCCCGAATCCTGTTGAAAATGAAAGCGACAAGCTTGGGGCACAAGAGGATATTCACTGAGGACATATTTCATATGTTATATAGTTGCATACACAATGGGGGTACAGCGCTAAACAAAGATGGAGTTCTTCATGGCAGAGTGTACCGTGACTGAGGCGTCGTAAAACTGGGTGACATTTGTATGCAGACTGGCGGGCTTAAAATTTAGTTGACAATTGCGTTTTTACGCGCCCGGCCGCTCCTGCACAAAACTCCGGGTTCTGTGCATTGTGTCGGTACTTTGAGAGAAAGGCAAGGAATTTCAAGTAGGGAGGTGAACTGGAAGACACGAAGGGGGAAGTCGCTTCAATGATGCCTTTTGGAAAGTCATGTACCCAGATACATCCTCCTGAGCTCATGTTGCGAATAGCACAGAAAACGGTCGTGTCTTCAAGCCGACTGTCTTCTGAACTGATTAGGACATGAGAGAGGGTAATGTTCAATGGCAATCGCATATCCTGACAAGCTGCCCCAATAGATAGAGATTCAGGATACCTATACAATCATCCTTATAATGATTAAGGATTTTTGAGATAAATTTGAGATACAGGTGAACATTCTCCGAATTTGTTTCTTTTGGTGAAACTGAATTGACATTGAATAATCATCAGACTAAAAGCTCAAGCGTTTATATGGGTACATAATCACCTGTAGTGATATTCACTACAGTGATGCCATACAATTGCGTTTCACTTTTCTAAGCTCTCGGTTATTCGATCCTGGGGTACTGGTGAAAATGTGCCCCTCCATAAATGTTCTTTCGAGGCGATTGGAGTGGCACAGAATATCCTACAGTGCTATTCACTGCAGTGAATTTAAAAAATAAAATGTCGTAAAGTAAGCGTGCCTTTATGATCGCGTAATTTAAAAATGTGGTTATCAAATTTTCAAATCGCTTTTCCACTCACTCCCTCCAGCTCGCTATCAACGGAATTAATTTTTCCAATCACAGTCTTCATTCACAAAATATCGAGGGAAGCCGATCGATTTAAAATTGGTTTTATTAGTCAGAGGGTCTGATGATCATATTTAACCCATTTCGTACGCGACAAGATGCCGATAGGACAGAGACCAGCGAAATGAGAATAGCAACTTGGCCTGAAGTCTCTTACATCTATGGCTAACGTTTCTTTAGAAGATTGCAGGAAGAGTCACTCGAAAAGAAACTCGAAGAAATAAAAAAATTCTTGACCGTGAAGAACGAGGATACGGCAAGCAAAGAATTTTTCATAGTCAAGAATTTTTTTATTTATTCAAATTTCTTTTCGAGTGACTCTTCCTGCAATTTGCTACACACGATTCCTAACCAATAACTTTTAATAACGTTTCTTTAGAAGGTTGGCAAATTTTCTTAGTCATATTGAAACAACTAGAATGACTACTTCTGCAGAATGGAACTACAGTTATTCAAGCAAGGGTCTGACCAAGGAAAGTAAGCCATTGTCTTTTCTTTACTAGGACACTCCTTCAAAATATTGAAAACAATCATTTTTGTCTATTTTTATTTTTCACATTATAATTTAGGGGCCATATATTTAATTTAATACAACTGTTTTGTTAAACAGCCTTGGGAGAGTCCAGTGAGATTCTTCCAATGCACGTACTCGTACTTAGATGTGAACACATGCACTTGTCCAAATTCAGTTACAGTAGCCATCGCATTCACCAAATAGATATAGAATTTTGATCTTTCGAAGTTGAATTAGAACCTGTTAACATTGTAATTTCGTGTTTAACAATATTTCGTCAACTGGTAATTGGTGTTGCCTCATCAGCACATAAATCATTAACGCATAACAAGAGGAGATTCCCGATCCCGCGGTACGCCTGAGATCACACAGTCCACTCCGAGTGGGCAATTGTTGAATATGTATGAAAAATATTTGCTCGTGAATTTTTTTTTTCGCGCGCTAAGACCGGATAAAATTCAATCGTTTCCAGCGGCATCGATTGCTGCATTATCTATTTTGCTTTTTCGTCCCTCACGCCTCTTTATTCGTCTGCCGTTTAGACCCATTGGTGGCAAAATTGATTACAAAAATCATAAATGGAGAGAGAGAGCGCGAGAAGAGGGGAAAAGAAAAAATTCGTCACGCTCTCGCACATCACCCCTGTTGCACAAAGCTACCTCTTATCGGTCCAATTAATATACGCGTATAAATTGTGGGTAGACGTGCTGCCAGATTGTGGAAGAAAGCAACGCAGACTTTATTGATCGCTGCAAACGCGATTGTAAATAATAATGAATTGGGTGGGCGTTTTTCCAATAAGCACTTCTCGGTAATTTCGCACCTACCACCACCAGCAGCTCCCCCTCCCGTTCAGAAATTAATTCGCTAAAATATAATTCACCGTGTCTCGAGAGAGAGAAATCTGAAACGAGCGCACGTCGAGGTTAAACGGTAGACATCGAGTCCACCCAAAAGATAAAACGCGAAAATAACCGGCAGGAGCAACTTTCATTAGCAACTTCATAATTCTAACATTTTTAATATTGACGTCTGACGACATTTTAAAATATTCTGGTATTATCTTACAAATTATAAAATATCACACGTTAAGTTTGGAAAGTTACACGTTAAGTTTGTACGTAAGTACGTACCGATGGCTCAGTGGATATGGCAACATCCTACGAAGCCGACGGTCCCGGGTTCGATTCCCGGCGCAG
>JAUJYS010004411.1:0-11999 GCA_033995665.1 Melogona broelemanni | reverse complement strand
GGCGATCAACTCGCTATAGCGTGTGTACACTTCTAAGTGGCGCTAGTTTAGCCGCGTGGAAGCGCCATCTATGATCACATATTTCAAACTTAGATTGCACAGTAGATATATGTGCCAGGTAAAAGACGTAAACCACAACCGGCCATGTACCGACTTGTGGCGAACTGACCACAAACGACTAGGCCACACCGATATATAAATATTTGTATATTTGCTCAAATATATTTTGGCATTTTCTACTGTTAGGCTTATGCCTAAGGTCGTTTGCGGCATTATATATTTTCTTAAATTGGTCAGTAAAAGGTGTTGTTGATTTTGATATGAGACGTGATCAAAAAAGGTAGAAAGCAAATTCATTACCTTTTTTTTATGTCCAGTCATCATGTTGAAATAGAAGCATAGAGTGTTGAATCTCGCTTTTGCGTTGGGGTCATGAAGCAATTACCGAAAACGTCGTATCGCATAGTAAAGTAACGAATAAATCACGGGTAAATCATAAGTTTGTATTTACAAACTTATGATTTACCCGTTGGTTGGAAGGGTGATTAGTTCATCTTGAAAGTCAATAAAAAACATCAAGGTGCATCGTCAATAAAGGATAGTCGACTAGGGAGCGGCTGAGTATTTTCCAGAAAAGGTTGGAAGGGTGATAGGTTCATCTTGAAAGTCAATAAAATTAAAAATAAAAATAAATTTCCTGGAACCTCTCGTTTTCTCGTTTCTAGTTCATACATTTAGCTGTTTACAATAAATATAATTTTAAAAAAATGTATTAAAGTACGCATCTTTAAAACAAATTCAAGGTAGAAAAAACCCTACTGATATTCTCATTCAATATTTATCATAGCTTCATTAATTACAATACTGTTTGCTTTCCAAGAACGAATTTCTGCGGTGTCTCTAAAAGCAAACTGTTTTGCAATTAATAAAGCACAGTCGCCTCACTGTATAAACACTCTGTTGAAGTATCTTTGGACGCGTCCTACTTGCAGATATATTTTTATACATTTAGATGTATATATTTTTTGTAGACGTATATTTATTTTTCTATTGGTGTTATTTTTTTATTTGGGTTGCGTTTACTTTATCTGTTCAATTCGCGACTTACATTGTTCAGTAGAGTCTGGTGGCGAGACTCCGAATCATGACGCTATCCTTTTCGAAGAGCTTCGAAGTTTCCGATTGGAGCGAGGCCTGCGCGCGACCAACTCGCCTTTAGCGGCATGATATCGATTTTTGGTTCTGACCTTTTTAGGCGAAAGCTTATCTGAATTAAAGGTAGATTACGTTAGTGTGGCGTTTCTCCCCACCTCCTCCTCCTCCTCCTCCTCCTCCTATCTTCCCCCCTCCACCTCGCCTATATTGGAAATGGACGCGCAGGAGGAATGATGGAGGAAGCGAGTTTGCTGGCGGGTTAACACTGTATTGCGGTCGACGTTTTGTATTCACGCGCGGCCGTTGTCACGGCAACGCGAACAAGGTACACGAGAAAATCTAATGTTCTAATTGCAGAAGTATATATTTTTTTCAATTAAATTTGATGTGTCGTGCCAACTTTGCGTTAAATGAAAACGAACGTTTTGTGATCTAATTTATTCCTCTTAGCCGTCACCATGCAATTCTTGGTACTGGTTTAGTCACTGACGACAGCGCCCTCTAAGTTTCGAACACGTAACGATTCCGTATCATTTCACCTTAATGTCAAGCTTGCGCTACATTGTTCACAGTTAGGGAGTTAATTTTCGACTTTTGTTTACAGCGTCAATTTTATTTTAAGAATTTTTATTTAATGACTGTCTGTCAATAGGCGCGTAAACTTGATGTACAAAGTCTACATATCGATACTGTCACTGTTTGACTATTGAATGTCTTGCAACTATCGCCACTCATTTTCCAGCTCGCGACATTTTAAAAATTGTAAACCCTAGCTAGCGCCACCATCGGTGATAAATTGAACAAAATTCAACATACGTACGGTACGGTATTGCAACACATGCTTTGAATGCAAAAATAGCCGATATGAATTTTTAGCCTGGAGCCCCTTCACCTTCATCTTATTGTACCCCACGCCATATACACGAATGTATACGAAATTAAAATAATAAAAATAAAAATATATATTGGATGGTGGAGGGAGAAAGTAGGTGGGGCGGGGTAAGGTGAAAATAGACCTGAATGGAGGAGGGGATGGGAGGGGGGATGAGGTTGTGGGGAGGAGGTGGTGTATTGGTGGAAGTAAACGAAGATACAGCCTTATTAGGAATATGAAACTTTTATCTTTAGTAGTTGCGTCCTTATGACTGGATAGGAAAAGCATATTAGCATATGAGCATCGACCAGACGATATAACAGGGTGACCCAATCCGGTGAACATAAATGCCGATCCCTATACAACTCCATTCCATAGGCACATCGAAGTGCATGTCGACCAGTGTTGGGTAGAAGCAGAACGGAAAAAGAACTGGTTAATTTTTTGAGGAACGTAGGAACGTGTAGGTTTTTCTTCCTAAGGAGGAATGTTAGGTTAGGTTCAGCTCCTTTTTTTTGATGAACTGGAACAGAGGTCCTTTTTCAGGATTCCTTTTACCATATCTTTCAATTTTCAACGAGTACAAATTTTCTAAAATGTGACAGCGGAACATTTTTACAGCATAAAACGGAAATTGCTAAATATTTTGATCTGTGTCCGTAAATCGGAATACGTCTTTTTTTTTTTGTAAACATCAGTCCAAACGGCTTCTTTTTTTTTAATATATTTTTTTTCTACAAGATTTCTGAAATTCGATAAATTATGTTGATAACTGTTGAGAATTAATGCACGTTATGATATTTTGGTTGGTAGAAACGCTATTTAATTGATCAGAACTACCTGGAATTGTTAAAATATTCCAGTTGCCCAGCCAACAGACAGTACCGGTATGTGCTGGTTACCTAAAAGGTGAAAGTGTCCTGGAAATTTCACGATGAGGGTTGGCCACCCTGACCTATACGTGTGTATCGGGGAGTTCGAGGAGAGTAATCTTATTATGGCGGAAAAGAATGTCTTGAGAGTCGAATACAGGAAACGGACTTTGGAAATAAAAGAACAAGCAAGTCTAGCAATTTCCTGAAGTACTCATAAAGTTTCTTAGTATTTGTACGAAAGGGCAGCCTCATACACACACACACAGAGAACAAAGCGACACACGACTGTATATGCGAAACAGGTCTTGCCTACGTCTTAGAATCGCAGGGCCCAGAGAGTGCATCTCAGTATATAGTACGTAGCTATAACTTAAATGAGAGTTTAGAGCGGCGGTACTGGCAAAGCCCCGAGAACCCGTCTCTCTCGTTCCCGCTTTTAAAATATGTAATATTTGAATGGGTGCACCTCCCCCTCCCCATCCTCCCCCTCCCGCCCGATCGGATGGGAGAGTCTCGGATTCTCTCTCTGGAGTGGTATGCAAATTTCGGATCATCAACATGCCCGTCTACTTTTTCCATTGACATAGGGCGTTGAAAAGTTCTCATTTGTCTACTGTACAACAGCCTCCTGAGATCCTCGCTATCGAAACGGAACAGTCTATGTTTCCAATTCGTTTTGAGATTCGCGAAAAAATGTTCAGCCGGCAATGCGACCGACTGTGGTGCGGCAGGTTCTGGGTTCGATTCCCAGTGCGGGCGCTCGTTTATTCGAGTCTGCAATCCTAGTCACTTTAAGTGTTCAAGTATTAAATAGGTGGTATAAAATATCCTGTAGTGTTATTCGCTAGTGTCTGTAAGAAATCTAATAAAAACACTAATATACACTGTGTACGTACGAGTATGTAGGTGTAGGCTAAAGGAATTCACATATTATTCCCAAATATCGATATAAAAAATATGTTCAAATTTTTAAGTCACTTTTGCGTCATTTACATCACTCGAAATAAATTTGAATATCATTCGAATTTGAAAATGAATTTTGAACCAGTTGAAAAAAAATACTATTTACACATTTTTTTGTGTATCGTCAAAGGAATAATCACGTGAAAATTGTTATTTTTGACCTCTGATCTGAGGAGGTAATCTCTCCATATATCTTTTTATTTCGGATATGGAACACGCTGCGACAGTACAACCATGCACTATATCTAATATGTCATCGTGGCGCGAGACAAGTCCATCGGCAAATGAGATGCGAAAGGTCGGATTTCCGTATAGGCTCGTCGCGTCCCTCCCCTTGTGTATTGTGTATATAGAAGGCGCTGGTCATCGCTCGGCGAACCAAACAGTACTTGATGTCCCATGAGGACATTTTGCGTGAGAATTTCTTAAAAATGTGCTTATGGCAAAGGCAAAAGTTCGCCAAACATCTTCAATTTTTAAATTCCAATAATTATCACTTTATTCTTTATTCTTTTATTTTTAAATTTAAGAAATTTCGTTTGAAGCGCAGCAGGTGACGAAATAGCAAACATAAAACGCCATTTGTATCAAGCAGTAAAAGTCACTTGTGGTGACATTAGAAGTTTTAGAGTTGTGTTAATTAAAATAATTATGAAAATGCTTGTTTAACATCACATATATTACTAAATATTAAAATAGTTATTTGATTTCTTAGTTAACACCGATTATCAATACTCGTATTTTTACATTTTAAAATGCTAATTTTGCATTAATTATTAATTTTGCATGAATTATTTTAATTACTGGAACGCTAATGTAATATAAATTACTAATATTAAAATAATTATTTTAATTACTGGAACGCTAATGTAATATAAATTATTAATATTAAAATAATTATTTTAATTATTGAAACGCAAATTTAACATGAAATATTATTACTTTTATAAACTAACTGTTCTAATTATTCAAATGCTTACTTATCATACATTATGGATATAAAATAATTGTTTTAACAGAAGATATTTACATTAGTTATTGAATATTAAAGTAATTATTTTAACCAGTGCTGATGAAGTTGTCAAAAGTAATCCTAACTCAAAAATTATTGATGCTTATTCTTTTCTAAAGGCTCATTTAATTGAAAAATGACTCGACTAAAAAATATAATGGTTCATTAAAATGTGACTATCCAAGTCGTCCATCTTTACTAGCTTCTGCATTCGTGACGCAAATCGTTAATTGAACGCAGACGGCCGACGAAAAGCATTGATTTTTGATGATGGACAATTCGCGTGCACAAGTGAACGATTGCAAATGTGGGTAATCAAGCAGCAATTGTTTCAAGAACATTCGAATTCGTGCGCGCCGACCCCCCCATTTAAAGTCTATTCAAACGCGTGCTGTGTTGACTCATGCGAGAATATATTCAAATGGATGCGGGCTCATTTATTAGGTGCAGGGGAAATCAATTATTATTGTCGTTGGCGGGACCTACGAATTAATTCTTTGCCATAAATAATTAATGCAAATGTAATTCAGGACGAATATGGATTTTTCGTAGCGCGGTAGAAGGACAACGAAGACTGTCCTGATCCCATGTGGATGGCTGGACCGTTCCTTGACATGGTCTTAATTTGATCAAGTTAAGAAGATACGAGCATTTAAGCTAAGGTTTTGAAGCGATAGCACCATATCTCAGTAAAAATAAAAATGCAATATACTAGCTTGTACTTTGAAGTATTGACAAATATTAGCAAATATAATTCAAAACTAATAAACTAATAAATTTTAGTTTAGAGGTGCAATTTTAATTTCATAAGGGTGTGCCGACAGCGAAGCAGTTTTGCAGAATATCAAATACTGAGCCTTTTAAAATAAAATAGGACTTATAAATATCCGCAAGTAGCCAGTTTTAGGGGGGTCAATGGCAGCCAATGGCTGAAAATAGTAGCCTGCGAAAGAATTACCTGTCCTCGGACAGGCTAATATACGTATAATCAAGACTTTAAATCTTGATGATATTTCCTAACGCCATTCGATTAATTCACGGCGTCCATTCTTTTCCGGCTGGCAAAGGTAGGACTCAGCATTGTACAGCTTTGCACTAAACCCGATTTTTGCATATCCGGAATGCAACTCCATTGCGCCTGTTTGATGTCTCCCCAGTATTAAATATATAGAATTTTGTAGATAAACACGAAACAATTCGGAGAAATGAAATTGCTTTTCCAGATTTATACGTGCATGTAGGCCACGTCGTCCGCCAGAGCGTGTTCTGAAGCGGCGCGCGCGCGCGCGCGGGCCAGCTAGCGATGCCCATCCATCCATCCGCTCTCGGAATTTGTTTGATTTCGATGTCGTTGTAATCCTGGGAGAGAGCCCACTCTCTTTCTCTCTCGCTCTCCATCCCTGTCCTCGGAAAAGAGAGACGACGGTCAACAATTCGTTGCGCTTATTTGTTATGCACGCGCTCGCATGCAGATAGCGAAAACAAAACACGACCCCCGCTCTTTTCTTTCACGTCGTCGAGATTCGGTGAAGGACAGCGCTCTCAGCTAGCGTGTGCGTTCAATCGGGAGATTGCATGGAGCGAAGATGCGTGTATTGCAGGGAAGCATTACGCTGCGATTAGGGGTTGCTTTTACGGACAGCGTTCCCCGCTAGCGAAATCAGGCGTGTATTGCCTCTCGCAAGAATCAGGGGTTGCTTTTTCATCCGTGGTTCGTGGATTTTTTTTTTTTTAAGTCATTGTAGTGAATATTACTACAGGACAATTACCGGTACTGTATATACACCTCGTGTCGCTATGACAATATTTGAGTGGCCCATTTTCACCAGTATCTCAGGATCGAATAAACAAGAGCCTGCACCGGGAATTGAATCCGGTACCGCCCGCACCGCAGTCGGTTTAAATAACGACTGAGTTAGGCTGGATCTAATTTGAATTAGTTTGTGATTGAGATTTTTGCGACTTGAGATTCGAAAGAGTTTATTTTTTTATGGATCTCACAAAACCCGAATGTTTGCTTTCTTTATCGGTAGGGTATAATCGCGTGCTGACTGGTTGTTTGTTAGCAGCAGTGTGATCTCGGACGATTACACCCACCACCAGCTCTCATCTTCGTTTTAAATGCGGCCCCGCAGAACGACTCTCTTAATGGCCAACCATAACCATATTCGTAGCGCGTTTTATTCCTCCCTCAAGAACCGTAAAATATATAAATAAATCAAAAACGCGTTCGTTTAATCGACGAATCCCTTAACCGCGCAAACAGATTTCATATTTTTGCTCGCACGTGCAAAAGCCAAACGATCGCAGCCGCATCACGCAATAACAGGTCCGCCGCGGTTCTTCTAAGAAAACCGAGTCTTTAAAATAATCGTTTGTGGTGGAAATTTTCGAATGTCATTCAGTTGGGGTGCGCTTTTTCTATCTTGAAAACATATTTTTAGCGAATGATTAAAAAAAAAAAATAAAAATGAAACATGGGAATTAACGTATTGATTTTTGGAGCAATCGAGCTCATTCTAGATTACTAACGCACCCCCAATCTGAAGAACGTCGAAATTACCCGATCGCAGTTCAATCAACTAATTGTACCCTGTGTAACTCAATCCTGTTATTTCATCGATCAAAAATGAAAACGTCAATGAGCGAAAGTTCTAAAAATCCAAACTGTGCCTTTTATGTGGGTATCATCAATATCGGTTTATTCAGCGGTGTACCTATGCTGGCTTTAGGCGAGTTGAGTGCACAACCTATACGTTCACTCAGCAGACTTGAAATTTTAATAAACGCTTTGGAGGCAACCTTTTTAATACCCTCGGGCAAACCAACCTTTTATTATAATTATGTTTACCGGCTATATACCAGCCCCGTATAGACTATAGTAATTTCTTATAGAGGTTTAGCAAAATGAAAGTGGTCCGACCCCGGTACACACACATACACACACGGCAAAAGGTATAAAACACTTTCGAAAATTAATAAAAATTGGGCGTAACAGATATAGTTAGAATCCAGACTCATTCCAGTTCCAGCAAACCCGTATGTGTAAATAGGCACAATGAAGCAAAAATAATTTTTTTACCAAACTTTGTTAATGGATTCGTTAGTTGAAATGAGTTTGACTATCCAATCTGCTCGTGACAGTTTGTAGCGCCACCTGGTGGCATTCCAGCTAAACAGTTAATTCGTTTTGAGAATTCAATTGAGAATATTGAAATGGTCTGTAAAGCGTTCACAGCGCTCCTAGCGATGAATCCTATCCTAATGAGTGCCTCCTAGAGTTTATGGTGGAAACATTTTACAAAATCATTTTCAGTGAAAACGTATAAGGGAATATGGGATTGGATAAAAAAAAATTACCATGAAATTTTACTGAAAATTTTATTTAAACAAATAACATGCTTGGGAATGTGAACAAAATAATTAATTTGCGTACTTCCAAATTTGTTAATCAATTAAATAATCATTTATTAATTTTTTTTAAATTCGATAAATAAATAATAATAACGAAAAATTAATCGATAATTACATTACATCGATTTTTCAGGCTAACCCCGAGACAAAAATGCAATAGGTCTCCATCAAAAAATTGTGATAGAATAATTGGCACCCAAGCCTGAACTTCGCGTCTTACTTTTATCTTGCCTTTTGCTTTGCAGCAGTGGTCTTAGGACAATCTGTACACTAAATGCACACGACACACACGAAAAATTGAATGGAAAGAAAAAAACGTAGTATATTTTTCTATAGTGCACGCGTTTTCAATATTGCGGATTTTTCTTATACATGCAATCTCGAATTACTCGGATATACACACGTATAGACAGTATATACTCGTCGTACAAGTTTATACATGTCGGCATAGGAATGACCATGTATGAATAAAAATTTCCGAAAATGCATGCAAAAGTTTGTCAACGACTAGTGGTGTGGGTGGTGTGGGTGGCGGTGGGTATGGGGAAGAGAGAGTGAGGGAAAGGGAGGGGTCGGGTGGGCAAGGGAGTCCTGGGTGGCGGTGACAAAACTGCTGAATTTTCACATGGCACATCTAAAGAGAATTGGGCATTTTCTTATGGCCTCCATTTCGTTTTTGTGGGCCAGGCTAGGCATATAAATGACGGTAATGAGGCTGGGAAAACAGAAAAAGCTCCGCCATTACTATATGGGTCTACATGTACACGCTATTGTCAAAATTGTCTTTGCGATGAAATACTGGGTGGGGATGGAAACGCTGTATGCATATCCACCTGAGACCACACTCAGGGTGATTTCTTCTATATTTTAAGTAAATAATGCCAATACATACATGTATATAAATAGGAAAATACATAAAATACCAAGTATTCGAACGGCGAGCTTTTTTTTCACCAATTTGGGTTCAAATTGGCTGATTACTAAAATGTCCTGTTAAAATATTCTTCCATAGGCGCCTGAAAGAAAGCTTGCCTTTCAATTGCAAATACATACACACACATCGGTTGTTATACACAACGTGGACACGGTGTCTCAGAAAAGCATTAATAGCAAGTACAGTATACGAATATCTACATCATATACTGACTATACGGTGTGGCCTCCTGAGACCATGGTACCTACCTCATTTGGAGAGATGGAAACTGAGCTGGGCGTGTCAGTCGGATAAAATTTTCGCCAAAATAATCCGCGTGTACAAGACCCAATAGTTGCAATATCGGAAGATTGTCAAAAATTCGGCCGAATTAGTGGCAGCGAAATTACTGCAATTAAATGCAAGGCAAACTTTTATCAATAATTTATCATGTTTCATTATTTTATCGATAATTTATCATGTGTTTCATTATTTTATCGATAATTTATCATGTGTTTCATTATTTTATCGATAATTTATCATGTTTCATTATTTTATCGATAATTTATCATGTTTCATTATTTTATCGATAATTCATCATCTCTCATTATTTTATCGATAATTCATCATCTTTCATTATTTTATCGATAATTCATCAGTCTTTACTATTTTATAGATAATTCATCAGGTTACATTATTTTATAAATTATTCACCAATTGACATTTTTATCAATTTCATCAATAATCAATTATTTAGCAAGTCAAACTATTTTATCAATTATTTATCAAGTCAAACTATTTTATCAATTATTTATCAAGTCAAACTATTTTATCAATTATTTATCAAGTCAAATTATTTTATCAATTATTATTATTTTTTAAATCACCGTAGTGCCTAGTGCACTACAGGATTACTGCACCCTCACGTCTCTATGGAGATGTGCGAGGGGCAGGGAATTAGGGAAGGGATGGGGAATGGCAGCTGGAATAGCCAGGTTGCAGGATCCACCCCTAAGCTTAAGCTCTGGACTCCCTAATGTAAGCTCAGGGGTGACGCCAGTACCCCAGACTAACGAATACACGAAAGCCTGCGCCGGGAATCGAACCCGGGACCGTCAGCTTCGTAGGATGTTGCCATACCCACTGAGCCAACGCTACGTACAATTTTTTATCAAATTATTTATCAAGTCTAATTATTTTATCAATTATTTATCATGCTTCATTAGCGCCACCCCCCCCCTCTTCCCCTCCGCAGAAATGTCAAAGTGTACACTCATCTAAACTATGGTTGAACTGGGGGCATTTAGACATCGACTTCCTTGCCTAAGATATCCTATTTGCCGATACCTGCGTTCTCGAACGGTAAATGCCAAATGTGCTTAAGAATTTCGAATTTTGCTTAATTAAAGCCGCGCGATCTGTATTTCCAAACAGCGCTTGCTGTCTCAAAAGCCCAATGTGTCGCTTGCGAAACAATTTTACTTTGGTTGCGATTTTTACAAAAGAAATATATCTCCAAATTCGGGAAACATATTTTAACAAATAAAATATTTCGCCAAATTCTGGGAAAATATTTCTTACAAAAGTAATATTTCGCCGAATTCGGGGAATATTTCGCTATATTTGGTGACAGGGTCTCAGGAGGACGTTCGCATACACATATACACACACAGAATTTATGCATTGTTTGCGAAAGCAAAATGCAAAGCAAACACGACGATTAAATGCAAATAACGAGCACTATTTTGGCCAAATACCTATTAGGATAATTTGTCGTGGGCTGAGTGCGCCGGGGACATGTGCCTGCACATTTCTGATGTATAATACTTGGTTTGACATACGTCGTGTGCCCACTCTCTATTTGGATAGTGTTCCCACTAATGAAAAAAATGGTTTTCTCTCAATTAATATAGTACTTATTTATTTATCCCCGAGTAATATCAGCTCCCGCAGGGTAATTGCTACCTTCCTTAAAAAAAGAAATTTCGTGAACCGTTACCAAGTATCGACGAGTGACGTCTTAGTGCGATGCGCCATACCCCAGGGTTCAGCCGAAATATTTCACTGACTCGAAATGCATTTGTACAGCGAGTTGGGGAAGTTTTAGTATGTGTTACGGTTACGTCTACTTTTACTCTGATAACTATGGCGAGCCGAATAGCTGAAATCTCATTGCTAATCACAAAATCAGTGAACGGAATGTCAAAAATCTTAATTTTTCGGATGCAACCTTGTTATGGTTGGATAAGGTTAAGGTTGCATCCGAAAAATTAAGATTTTTGACATTCCGTTCACTGATTTTGTGATTATACATGGACATGAGCATAACTTTTGTTTTTTAGAAGTTGATACAAAAATAAAAAATTAGGACACACTGGATTCGATCCTAGTACATCTGAATACAATAGTCATTTTACCACTTCAAACTTCTAGAAATGTAACAATTGTTTTGAACTAAGTACTGTCCTTTAACAAATTTTGGCAAATTTGGCAAATTTGACTGAGTCTCGTCAAAATTTGGTAGATTAAAACGTTCCACGAGATTGCAGTAGCTGCGCACAAAATTTCAGCTCTCTAGGGCGTTTGAAATTTGGTTAAAAATAACCTAAACGGTAAATTGAAACATACAAATTAATTGTGAAGCAAGGTTCATGTCAAGTTAAATAAATGGTTGCAATAATAACCAATATTTAAATTCACCAATTTCATATTGTTTAAACATGGTTAATGAAAGACTATCTAATGTAACACTAGAATATTCCGCACAATTCTTTCAACGATCTTACCAGATGA
>JAUJYS010004410.1:0-12000 GCA_033995665.1 Melogona broelemanni | reverse complement strand
GGGTACTGGCGTAACCCCTGAGCTTCCATTAGGGAGTCCAGAGCTTAGGGGTGGATCCTGCAGCCTGGCTATTCCAGCTGCCAATCCCCATCTCTTCCCTTCCCTGCCCCTCGCACATCTGAATAGAGACATGAGGGTGCAGTAATCCTGTAGTGCACTAGGCATTACGGTGATTTAAAAAATATATGATATATATGTATGAAATAAGTCTCCCAATTTTTTCCTGTCTGAAAAAAAATTACAGTTTCAATTTGTGGTTAAGGATTTTAGCAAAGTTATCGTCTAAGTTATTCCAACTCTCTCTTGACTTACGATTTCAGTTCAAAGCTTTCATTCTTAGCTGATTTTTGCTTTATCAAGGTTACTAGTGGTTCGAGACTTTCTTCAATCAATGGAATCATCTGTAGAAGAAAGAAATTTATATACATTGTGACATTGATGAAAGAACTTTGGAAATCAGCTGCAGGATTTACGGCGTTCAACTGCTAGCTAGGTTAGTCATACATCGTCAAAATAATAAAATACTCTCCTCTAATCCTCTGCTTGATTTCTGTGTCATAAGCTTTTCAAGGAGTAAGTTGCCTAAATACAAGTATTTCATTTGAGAAAGAACACTCGGCATCTTAATTTGATAAGGCTCTAACAGCAGATTCGGTATAAAAATATTGCATACCTGTTTTAGCTTTCCACTGGTGAATGTTGGAGTTAAAACATTTCTGGCACGTTTCCATTCCTCCCCCCTCAGAAGAGAAATAAATTGCTGCACTGCCGGGTCTTCATTTCTCATGTTAAATGACTGAAGAAAATACATGCACATTAAACGTATTAATGCCGATTTCAGACAACCATATACTAGCATTTTGTATACCAACATTACGTTGTATTAATTAAATTAAGTAATTTTTGGTCAAAAAGTTTAGCAATTAGTACATCAATTTCAGCTCACCCTTCGATTCGGAAAGACGTTGAAACTTTTAACAAGAATTTCCTTAAGCATAGCTGGATCAGAAACGTGTAATGAAGGACATCGTCCATCGAAGAAACTGTGAAACACAAAAATAGAATATTAAATATGAGTGATAGTGATTAATTCGCTTGGGAATTAATCACTATCTAGTTATGGAATGATTTGGTGAGATTGATTTTGTTTTTTGAAAGAAAATAGTACCAGTCATCAAACTCACCCATACACAGGGCCATATTTCTTTATTCGTTTTACATCCTCATGTGCTATAACCTTCAAAAATAAATGCATTAACATGCAATGAGCAATCAATAGTCTTTATTTCAGTGCCATTTCGTGATGCTGGTTCACCATAAATACTTATGGTGTACTACAAATAGCATATTCATGAAATTTTAGTCACCCTAATGGCTGGTGGATGTTGGAGTGTAAGTAATTACAAAACAAGTGAATTTGGGAGTTACCTTGTTCACATCAACGAGAACTGTTCCCAGAAATGGTATTGGATTTGGACCTTTCACTCCTTGTGATTTCCAAGTGTCGAATGTACTTACGCCATATCTGTCAAAATACCAAAATTTACAATGTTTAAAGATGTTACCATATTCGTGACAAGTAAGTGGCAAAAAATCACATGATCTTAATAAAACTAGTCATAACGTGTTTTGGTTAAGGAATTCGGCATTGCAATTTATTATTACAAGTCTTTTTGCAATATTTAATTATAAAATTAATTTGTACAATTTACAAGGTGAGACCAATAAATAGGGTGAATCACCCCTCAAATCGAAAATGGCAACAACTCGATTATCACCGACACTTTCGTAATGTTCCATAATATTCACTAAACAGTAATGCGTGGTTTCGTTCTCCTGTGAGTCTTGATAAAATTTATAATTAAGTTGGATCTGTGCGGTGGTTTTGTGGCGTGTCATAAAATCATCAAATCGTGTCATCAGAGATCTTAATTCCCTAAAACGGTAAAAAATTCGTTTTGAAAAGTCAGTGGTAAAGACAAAGTCGTTAAAATTGAAAGCTGTACTTTTGGAGGAATTTTTAAGAGCTTTTGACGATTTGTAGCCTCGTTGTCAGAGATGCGTAAAGTGCGACAGAGACTGATTTAAAGGATTGCAAATCGTTTCCATGTGAGACTACCACTGCACAATTTAAATTGCGTTATTCACCCTACTTATTGGTCTCACCTTGTATAATGGAATTTTGTAAACCGTAAACTGGCAGTGGTGACATCTTTGATTTTGTATCACCTAGTTAATTTATAATTTTGTAACGCGTATCAAGCTTATCGAGAAAGACACAATAAAGCTTTATCGCAAGGTCAACAGCTTAGATAACCAGATGAGAGCTAATTACAGTTTCAAATTGTTGTGCAATTTCGGTTGTGCCAAATCGCTGTCTGTTGGCGATTTTATCGATTCGTTATCAAATATTGCTTTCGATTATTAATCGATTTCCACTTATCATATGGCTGATATCCAAATAGATGCGGACTGACTAGGACATGTTTTTATAAGTTGCTCTATAGATTATCTAACTTACCTATAGAGGGAAAGTAAAACAACAATTATGGAGATCCATACGTATGGCGGATAATCTATCAGGCTGTAGAAATCCATTTCTTAATTAAGAAGGTCACGATATGTTCTAAAAAGAAACACAGAATAAAATCCCTTACAAAAATGTGCTTTTGGGCCGTACAGTGTTGTGTACAGTGCTGTGTACAGCGTACAGTATTGGGTTCGTTCCTTTTGAAAAGGAACCAGTTCCCGTTCCCGTTCCTCAAATATAAAAAGGAACCTAGGCGTTCCTCCGTTCCTAAAAAAAGGAACCAGTTCCTAGGAACGGGAACTTTCCGTTCCATTCCTATCAACACTGTGTTGGATTCGTTTCTTTTGAAAAGGAACCAGTTCCCGTTCCTCCGATGAAAAAGGAACCAGTTATCGTTCCCGTTCCTCAAAAATAAAAAAGGAAACTAGGCGTTCCTCCGTTCCTAAAAAAAGGAACCAGTTCCTAGTAACGGGAACTTTTCCGTTCCGTCCCTTCGGGAGGAACGGAATGGAATCTCTAGGAATTATTTCTTTTTCTAAGAAACTTAGGAACGCCTTGGTTCTTTTTCATTTTTGAGGAACTGGAACGGGGTTTTCCTTTGCCATAACCTTCAATTTTTTAAGAGTACAATTTTCCAAAGTATGTCGTCAGCGGAACAATTTTGCAGCATCGGACAGAAATTGCTAAAGATTTTAATCTGTTGAAAACTTTTGTTCTGTGTCCGCAACTCTACATTTGTCGTGTATATTAATTTCCGTAAATGCTTTTAAAATACTTTTTAATCTAAGGAACTGATAAAGAATGGAAAAATTCCAGATTCTTTTTGAAATGGAATTTTGGAACGCCTAGGTACCCTTTCATTTTTGAGGAACTGTAACGGGCACTGGGATTTCCTGGATCACAATGTATATTTTTAGTTGCTTCTAATTTTCATGAACGATAGCGGTGGGTAAGTGTTTCAAGCAGAAACAACTAACAAAATCAAATCAATCATTTCAAGTTCACCTGTAAAGGATCCTGGTACCGTGATGTCAGACTGGCGCTCTTAAAGGGCGGGAATTTGTGGACGACTTTGGCGATGGTGTCGCTCCTCTCCGTCAGCGACACGATTGGTACCTCCTCGATCAATTCAACAACGCTTGACTTCTGGACGTCGGTGAATGTGTCGGAGTTAGGCTCGCTGTCGATTGGGTCATCCACGATGCTGCGTTTCGATTTTGATTTGGTGGCGGTTACTTTTGGGATGTCGCTGGTTAGGGAATCGTCAGTAGAGGAGTTGGATTGGTCTACATTTTCGATGCCGGAAGTCGGGTCGTTGGCTGATTTGGTGGATCTCTTGGTTTTAAGTAGGTAGTCATCAAAATTGTCGTGATTCAATTCGCTGTCCAGGATATCCATCTTGTTTTGTAATGTGACTGCGGGTTGATTGGGAATCAGGAATGCGCTTTTGGCGCCATTTTGGTTTTTAACTGAAAATGCGTTTTGGGCGCCATTTTGGTTTGTGAACGACAATGGTGTTTGAGCGCCATTTTGGTTTGAAAACGACAATGGGGTTTGAGCGCCATTTTGATTTCGAACTAAAAATGTGTTTTGTGCGCCATTTTGGTTTGTAAACAATAATGGGGTTTGGACACCATTTTGACTTGGAACTAAAAATGCGTTTTGAGCGTCATTTTGATTTGGACTTATCGAATGTTGGCCGCCATTTTTAAATGGAATCGACATCGTGTTTTGGCCGCCATTAGGATTTCGAGGTAAAAAGATGAATTGGGCTCTATTTAGAATTTGTGGCTGTGGTGGTACCCTCTGTTGCACATTAACCGAAGCCGAATGAATGTTATCAGCTGGCGAATAACGGTAAGCGATGAAGCTTGGCGACATTTGAGGATAATCTGCAACCTGACTAGAATTTGTCGGTTGAGATGTTTTTGGTTGGCGTTGGCTACGCGATGATAAGTTGGCCTTTGAACGCGAATTTTTCTTAGATTTCTTCCTAGATTCTGTGCGATTGCTTTTCGCGGTGTCAACACTTTTGCTAGCATCATTTATATTTTTTCTCTCGTCATATTGCACATGAGATGTCGCATTTGCTTTTTGATTATTAACGACATCGCCGCCATTTTTAATTGAGCTGAACTGACTTTGCGAATCATAGTTGGGGGCGTGACCGTTATTGAACGAATAATTCAGTTTACCAGAGATATCTGTTGCCTGATTCTCTAAATCAGAATGCACATTGACGGTAGATGGCGCTATAGAAACGCCATTTGCAGGTGACTGTGCGTTTAAAGATGACAACTGATGGAATCTCCTCTTGACATGGTTCAATACTACCGGTAGGTAACTGGCATAAGCGGTGCTAGGTGACGCTTGTGGTTGATATGCAGGTGGCGGCGGCGGCAAAACGGTGTAGGTTCTCGGTGCCATGATGTATTGCCCTATGGAGCTACCATTCGGCAAATAACTCTTGGTGGTGGTTGCTGACAGGGTGCTGGTTGACGTATAGGGAGCCAACTTCATCAGGAGCTCTCGGTAACTGGTGACAGTTCCCAGATCGATCGGTGTGGTAGCTGAACCGGGTCGAGGGCCATCGATCGTCGGACTCAAATAGTTATTAATCAAACCGGACATTTGTTTCTTACTAAGATCAAGCGTAGAAGTTGTATCATTTGCGGAGGCTCCAATATTTCGAAAATCTGATGATTGTTGAGGATAGTAGTTGGACTGTTGCCTTTGGAACCGTATAAGAGGAAGGCTGTAGGCATTGTAAACTTTTCTTATTGGAGCTGGTGGTGGTGGTGGAAAAATGTTAAATCCAGGAGGAGTACCAAAATAAGGACGAGTGACGTAAGAGGGCGTGACCGAGCTTGTGGTAATTGGCGAACCTTTCAAGGGGAGTGATGCGGGATTGCTGAGTGCTGCGAGCGTTTGGTTGTCCGTTGTTGATGGAAATTGACTCGCGTTCAGTGACCGACTGCCTCGCACTTGATTTTCAAAATTCACCATTTGCTCGTAGTTATGCGAATAGGAAGAATCGGTCATGTCGTATCCCGATGCCATGATGGAGCTGTAGCCCATGTGAGGATTGTACATGGGGTAGCCGGGATGGTGGAAGTGATGGTTGTATTCGTGCGTGCCCTGTTCCCGCCAATTTGGATCATAATTGCTGTAGACGCCATCTCCGTAATGACCGTAATTGTAGGGTGGACCTTGTGGGTTCATGTAATTGCCTCTCTGATCATCGTTTTCGTATGCAGGGTTGTAGACATGGTCCATATTGTTGTGGTTGTATCCTTGTGGGTGCATGTTATTGAATGGTGGATTGGAATCTGGCTGATAAGGATTTATCTGCACGTAGTTTTGAGGCTGATGAACTTGATTGTTATTATTGTAGGGCTGCTGGTTGCTACCAATGTTGTTGTTGGGTTGTTGATCAGCATTCGCATTGAAAGGGACATTTGTAGGTGCCTGGTTTGGAGCAGAATGATGGTTACCAATGATGGCTGACCAAGCACGTTCGAAATTTGAAATCTGGTTTTTCACTTGGTGTTGAGGGGTTTGGATTTCTATTGAGGGACTGACTTGTGCTTGCTCTATTATTGGATTTTGATAACTGACTGGTTTCTCAATAGTTGGACTTTGATAACTGGCAGGTTTATCGATAGTTGGACTTTGATAACTGACAGTATTTACTTTGTTATTGTGGTTTGCATTTGATGAGGCAACAAATGAATATTGGTAGGTGATATTGTCAGGTTTGCCATAGTCTGGAAGAGTCTCAGTTACAGTTACTGGTGCCACTGTCGCTGTAGCTGACGTCACTGGTGCAGGTGGCACTGGAGCAGCCTGAAGTGGTTGCACATAACTGCCATATGATGGTGTTGTTGAAGGTGAAGTAGATTGTACTTTGTTTTCTGGAGCAGGAATAGCAGAATTAAAGTAATAATTGGTGTGTAATGACGCAGCCGATGCAGGAGTTGAAGAGGCATAGCTTTCTACATTGTAATTCGAAGAAACAGATTCCTGTTTCACAGGTTGATTTTTCCCAACATCTATTAGTGGTGCACTTGAATATTTAATGGGTGAATGGGGTGCTGGATGGCTTTGTACCAGGTGATATGATACAGTCGGGGAGTTGATAAAATGTTGCTGGACATTGCTTTCCTGAGGTGTGATGTATGATTGAGATGAATTATTTACTTTTGCTTGGCTGTTTGCATCTGGTGGCATTGGAGTAGCATACGATTGAATACTAGCAGGAGTTGTGTAAGAAGGAGTTGTATAAGATTGACTACTAACAGGTGATGATTGGCTGACAGCAGGTACCGAATAGGATTGACTAACGGTGATACTTGGTGGGACATAGTATTGACTGATAACTGATGAAAGGTAATCTTGGCTTTTAGCTGGTTCAGTGTATGGTTTAATGTTTGAAGGTTCAGAGTATGACTTATTGGCAGCGGGTGTGTAAGAATTTGTAGTGGCAGGTGCATCATAGCTCTGTATTTTTGTAGGTACTGAATGAGATTGGATATTTGCGGGTGCAATATAATTTTGACTGCTAGAAGGAGCGGAGTATGATAGATTGCTATCAGAATTGTAAGATTGTTTGCTGACAGGTAGATGGCTAGCTTGATTAATTGCAGGTATAGAGTAAGTTTGACTGCTGACAGGTGCAGTGTAAACTTGACTCTTTGTAGGGGTAGTGTAAGTTTGACTTTTTACAGGTGTAGTATAAGCTTGACTACTTGCAGATGCAGATTTTTCTTTGTTTGTTGTGGGTGCTGAATAAGCTTGGCTGCTGTGAGGTGCCGCGTAAATGTGACTGATAGCAGGAGCACTGTATGTCTGACTGATTATTGGAGCTGTGTAAGCTTGGCTGATTACAGGTACCGAGTAAGTTTGGCTGCTGACAGGTGCAGTGTAAACTTGACTCTTTGTATGGGTAGCGTAAGTTTGACTTTTTGCAGGTGTAGTATAAGCTTGACTACTTGCAGGTGCAGCTTTTTCTTTGTTTGTTGTGGGTGCTGAATAAGCTTGGCTGCTGTGAGGTGCCGTGTAAATGTGACTGATAGCAGGCGCACTGTATGTCTGACTGATTATTGGAGCTGTGTAAGCTTGGCTGACTACAGGTACAGAGTAAGTTTGGCTGCTGTCAGGTGCAGTGTAAGCTTGACTAGTCAGACGTTTCCCATAAACTTGACTGTCTACAGGAGTAGTATAAACTTGGCTATATGCAGGTATAGCTTTATCTTTGTTTATTGTCTGTACAGAATAAGCATGGGTGCTGAGTGGTGCCATATATACTTGGCTGATTGCAGGTATACTGTAAGACTGACTAATCATAGGTTTAGCATAAGCTTGATTTTTCACAGGAGTAGTGTAGACTTGGCTATGTGTAGGTATAAATTTGTCTTTGTTTATTGTCGGTGCAGAATTAACATTGCTAATAAGAGGTGATATATAAAATTGTTTGATAGCAGGTGTACTGTAAGACCGTATAGGTGCTGCGTAAGATTGGCTAATTGCAGGCACAATAGAAGCTTTGTCTTTTGAAGTTGTATTGTAAGACTTGATTTTTCCAGGTGTAGTATAAACTTGGCTGACTGCAGGTGCAATATAAACTTGGTTAATTGCAGATGCTGCAGAAACTTGGTTGATTGCAGGCGCAGTGTAAACTTGGCCACTTTTAAGTGCAACCTCTGTTTGGTTATTTGCAGATGCAGTGTGAGATTTGTTATTATCTGCAGTAGTTATAATAATAGGTGATGTGGTTTTAACAATTTTCGATTCAGGCTGATGCGTAGATTTTACTTCGTTCAATGATTGCTTTATCGTCTTTTGCCGAATCGGACTTTTGTTATCAACCTGGTAGTTGTATGAAACTCCCGGGCCTTGTACTTTCACATCCGTCTTGGCGGAATCACCGTTGATGCTGAACGAATAAAACGAGAAAGTGCTATCTGTTTTGGGTTTCGATTTTGGTTTGGCTTCTGGACTCGATTCTGGTTTCGAATTCGATTTTGGCTTTGGCTTCGGCTGTTCCTTGTCAGATTGGTAGGAGCTAGCGGCAGAGATTAAGTCGTCGTTCTGAGAATGATGGCTGATAGCGCCATCGAACGGGTAACTGGTGTCCATGGTGAATCCCGAATTCGGGATGTTCTTCAAAATAGTTGGCTCATTTATTTGCTCAATCAATTGACAATCAATAAACCGTTTTTCACCAATCAAGATGTTGACAATGAGAATCTGTAAAAAACAAATTGAAAAATAATTATTTCTGTGAATAATTGACTAAAGTCTTTCTTTACACACGAAGAATCCCCCAGAATCCTGCAATGAGAGGATCGTATCAATCGACTTTATTTGCTTTTGATTTTTAACCGATGATCACCGATCAACACTTGCAATTAAAAATAATATAATTTATTGATGATAATCTATATGGAATCGTTCTAACTTTAATTAACGTCTACGGTTATTATTATTTTATTATTATTATTCCCTATGAAAAAATTGCATTGGTTTTACTCTGATACTCTGATCTTATACTTTTATATTGCATACTTTGAATTTATTTGATTAATTCCGATCAAGAGTTACAATAAAAAATAATATAATTTATAGATAATACTCTATATGAAATCATTTTCACTTTAATTAACGTGTACATTTTTTGTTTGTTTGAGTACACCCTTCACAAGCATTGGTTATATTCTGTTTTTGTAAACTGCATACTTTGAATTTTTTATGTGATAGGTATAATGAATGATTTTGTACATTCCAGTATTTCCTACATTTCCCGTTCATGAGTTTTGGCAAAATTGCATTTATAAATCATCGAAAATTGCGACTACGAAAAATCTTAGACAATAGAATGGTTATCTCATATTATACAGAATGATTATATTATATGACCACAATGTTAAAAATGAATACCACAAAATGCGCTTCCTTATTACATGGTTGAAGACGTCTCATCTGCATAACAACACGAGCTGCGCAGTGACATTGTGCCAGACGTGGCTGAGCTTGAGCTCAGCCAGCGTAGCTTTGCTGACAAGGCATAACCAAAAACGCGAATATAAGTTATGAAAATATCTCTGGCAAAAGAGGCTTTCTTAATGTTCCAGTTAATTTTACGTAATCGTTAAATAAAAGTCAAGGAAAATGCATCGTATTCATCGTATTTACGAAAGTTAAAAGATATTTACTCGCAAATAGTACGTCTTATTCGCGTTTTCATTGCAAATACGAATAAATTGTAATTCAGCCTTTTGTTTGGAAATTCCTTGTTTTATAATGCTAATTATCATTATGGCGAATTATTTGCAAATACTTCCAATTTTCCATCCTAATGTTTAGGCTACACACTGTAAATTATGGTGGCTTAATATGAGTCACAATTACTGCTGTATACATTTATTGTTTAGGGAACTGCCGCTTTTTTCGCGAGTCCTTAGTTCCTCAAAAACGGAACCGGTCCCTTTTTCGTTCCGTTCCTACCCAACATTGGAATTGGGCTTGTACAATTCAGCTAACATAATCGATATTTGCGGTCGTCCCATACTTGTGGTCGGTTGATGTCTTTAGATTTTCAATGTTGTTTTTAGGTAGTCGAAGATCACGCGTTGGCATTGCTAAATGTGACAAGTCAGTAATTCTATCGTGCAACGGACGAACAACAAAATAAGGCAAATTGACTTACGGTGGCCGCTGCCTTCGCAATATTCGCCAGAACCCCGCTACGGCGAGACATGTTGGTGATCCAGCTGCTGGTGATCAATTATGGTCGAATATAATTATTTCTAGCGTTTTATTTGTAGCGTTTGTCGCGCTTTGGTGTCCGACACGTTCAGCATCAGTGAGGCTCTTCCGAAGATGAGCCGCATATTTTCGACCCCACTGCCAAGCATGCCGCAAATTTGACACAAATTTCTTAGATTGTCGACACGATGGAATGGGATGGGCGGGAATTGTGACACTTGAAGATGTTAGCTAAAAAAAATCGGTGAACTACTTATGATGGGCTGACCGATCGGATTGTTCAAATACAGAGTGTGTTCGAGGTGCAAGCATCACGATTATTTATTTATTTTTTATTTTGTACTGGGCCTTCAATTTCCAATGACGGTTTTTTTATGCATTTTCATTTAACCCCTAAACCTTTTAATCCGTATTTGTTCTTTGTTTTATTGTGCATTTAATAACATTTCTGTGAAAGGTGAACGTGAGATTGGATGGAGCTAATCTAGAAATATATTTCAAAAACACTATAAGAAATTCAATTTCAATTTTCAGTAATATAAATAATGACGTAACTTTCTACGGTATTTCCTACGGTCAGTAAGTTCAATTTATTTTTCTCAGTGATACATTGGTATTTTCTTCTAATATAATCTATTTCAGGAGATGGTCAATATGTTTGTGTTTAGGTCGTGAAAAATAATAAAAAATATTGTGATAATTTTTTTTAATTTTCCATAACAAATGTATAATCTAAATAAATAATTAAAGCCCGATTGAATTGTCTTATTTTTAAACTGTGCAGTCCCATCAGTGTTAGGTAGGAACGGAACGGAAAATTCCCTTCCTTAAGAACTGGTTCCTTTTTTGAGGAACGGAGGAACGCCTAGGTTCCTTTTTATTTTTGAAGAACGGAAACTGGTTCCTTTTTTGATCGGATGAACGGGAACTGGTTCCTTTTCAAAAGAAACGAACCCAACACAGTGTTGGGTAGGAGCGGAACGGAAAGTTCCCGTTCCTAGGAACTGGTTCCTTTTTTGAGGAACGGAGGAACGTCTAGATTTATTTTTATTTTTGAGGAACGGGAAGGGGAACTGGTTCCTTTTTTCATCGGAGAAACGGGAACTGGTTCCTTTTCCAAAGAACGGAAACCAACACTGAGTCACATAAGGCAGTTTTTGCGAATTTCATTCAGGCGGCAAGTGTAGTTATGCAGCGCACAAAAAAAAGCAGATATGAAAATGAAATAACGGTGCCAATGCTCTGCCCAGCACCATTTCAATTTGGAAGCGCCATAGAAGCGATAAAGCGTGTATCGAAAGAATTAACGGACTGTGAATAAACGTAAAGCATTTTGTTGCGAAATTCAAGTCCATAATCGTTAACGAATTGAAAATTCGCTAACTTGATCAGCTGGCAGAAAATAAAAAATTATCAATATTCCGTGAACTCTATTTAGCACTTCGGTAAATGGATAGCTGCCACGTGCACGGCCATCTTCATTTATATTCCGACGCTGTCTTGCGTGCTTCAGGATCTAAAGTATTTCGGAAAAAGTTTTTTTTGTTTTTTTTGCACCCTCGGATCTCTATGGAGATATGTGAGGGGCATTGAAGGGATGGATCCACCCCTAAGCTCTGGACTC
Source organism: Melogona broelemanni (assembly GCA_033995665.1). NCBI lineage: Eukaryota > Metazoa > Arthropoda > Diplopoda > Chordeumatida > Chordeumatidae > Melogona > Melogona broelemanni. Next base: position 79 of record JAUJYS010004410.1, on the reverse strand, counting down.
TATAATGGAAGCTCAGGGGTAACGCCAGTACCCCAGGCTAACGAATAAACGAAAGCCTGCGCCGGGAATCGAACCCGGG
>JAUJYS010004409.1:0-12001 GCA_033995665.1 Melogona broelemanni | reverse complement strand
AGCTTATGGGAAGCCCATATCCTAATGTAGCCTTTAGCTAATGTCCCACATAGGCGATTTCTGGTGCACTCCGCCATTAGGGGCGTTGCATTACGGTGTCATATGTCTGTTCAAAGTAGATTCAATGAGGAAGAACGAATTTCGATATCGTCTTTACGAAATAGAAGAACCGTTCTAGGCCATTTCTAAAAGATGTTTCTGAGAAAGAATGATAAAAAATGGTTTGGTTAGGCTGATCGTCATATATTAAGCGGGAGACCAGGAAGTACCCTCACCAAAGAAAATATTGTTAATCGAAGCCATTAAACTCAGCGAGTCATCTTGGAGATCATAAAAATGAGCTTGAATTTGGGTTGTTCGAAGAAAAAAAGACTACTGGCATTTGACGCAATAGGCACTTTAATCGCTTAGTGGCGTGTTGGACATTTTTAATAAAAACTAAAGTAATGAATTACTTCGTTAATAATGGAACAATACTCACACTAAATTACAACTGTAGTTGCTCAAATTTTAGCCGAAACAATTTTGTCGTCCGTTTTTATGAATTTTACTGTACACCTAGAAGTGTATAATGCACTCATACAGAAATTACTTTTCTTCGTAAATTTCTAAGATAATGTTTTTTTCAAGGTGTGTAAAATTATACTAGAACGCGTTTAGCTAAGTAGCTTATTATACCTATTAGTACATTGCATATTACATCGTCACACCATCCAATGGAAATAATTCAGGATGCCTAAAAATTATGGGGGCATTATCAACGCCCAAGGCTTCGCTAATGAATAGTTATGAGCCTAAAAGTAACGGAATTTCCTAACAGCAAGTCTCTAAGTCTAAGTTGATGACTTGCAAAAAAATCTGACTTGTAAAATTTCTTTTTAATCAAACTTTTAAAACTTTAAAAAGAAAACTACTTCACAGACGGATACAAGTATCGTGCAGGGTGCAGGTCTATTGGGTAATTATTTTACCGTCCATGATACATTTTTCCCGATAATTTTATTAGTGAAGCTTTTTTACGCACAGAATAACATGCACGTAGTCACTCTTAAGCCTAGGCTAGGCAAAATGACCAGGCTATTTGGGGGGGGGGGACTTTGTCAGATGGAAAAACGTTGGTAAGGCTAATGAGCAACAGTTAAATAAAATGACACCAGATTTAAAAATAAAAAGGTCGGAAATTGGCCAGATAAAATTCGCTAGTCCGTAAATAATAGCGACCCTAAGCGCACTGTACGTCAGCAATTCGAAAGTTAATGTAATTTTCAGTTTGGAATCGTATAATCTGTGACGTCACCAGATCTCTCGAATCAATCCATAGTTGTCTTTGTTCCCCGGAATTGCAATCGTCTGAAACGACAATTTCATTAACTGTTTTGGTGAGCGCGAAGCCTCGGGCATGCATGCGAAAGAGATTTCAGATTAGCAGAAATCATGGGGTCGTTTGGAATACAAGGTGTAATCAATAATTGCCGTAACTCTTCTTGCATTTTTTTTGTCATGGTAATTTTTGCGCAGTGTAGGGTAGGAACGGAACGGAAAACTTCCGTTCCTAGGAATTAGATAGTTCTTTTTTTTTATAAACTTAGGAACGCCGGGTTCCCTTTTCTTAAGATAGAAAGTAAGGAAAGGGTTGGTTCATTTTTTAGGTACTGGGACGGAGATTCCTCTTCGGTGTACAGGGTTTGGCCACAACTTTCAAATTTTCTACGAGTACAATTTTCCCAAACTGTGTCGACATCGGAACAATTTTACAGCATTAAACAGAAATTGTTTGATCCTATCCGATAAAAGATAAATATGTAAAATATGGATACTTATTGATCACCCCACGTAGCGCAGTTCGACGATTGATCTCAAGTTTGTCAATTGAAACAACTTTTCATTTCTCTCTTAATTCATTTCCTTTTTTACTTTTAGTCAAAGTGATGTTCCTTCCTTTTGTTCATACTGATTACAGCAAAAATTGAACGGTTTTCCGATTCTAAGGAGAAAAAGAAACATCATTTTGAAATATAATGTATAAAGGTATTTATCGTTTCCGTTACGGTTTACGAATGCAAGGGTTTTTAACGGTATAACAACCTAACCCAAGGTAAAATTCAAGTTTATTTTATTTTATTACATTATCATTATTTTATTTTATTTCATTGGTCATTTTGGTTAGATCTTCTCTATCTTAAAATTTAAAGAACAAGATGTGGTCATTCGTGGTTGGTAAATGTACAAATTCGTATTTATCTTCTCTATCGTATGGAAGAACGTTTGGTTTCCACATGCTGTATCAGATATCAGTCGCACATACAGTTGATCATCCGCGGAACCAGGAAAACAATAGTTGAAAGTATTTTTCAGATTTTGTTTTAAAGGAAACTACAATTTAATCCAGCTACAAGAAACCTTTTATGATACTTGAGCTTTCAACGTAGTTTCTTTCTGAAAGTGTCTAGTCGAAAGTGTTTTTCAGATTTTTTTAATGGAAGCAGCATTATTATCCAACTTGAAGAAACTTTTTGTAATGCTTGAGCTTTTATCATATTTTCTCCCTCAAATCAAATTTTGCTCTCGTATGTTATTTCAACGCAAGCAACGGTCAGACAAATTGTCCCGTGATTTTTTCTTTTCAACCGACCTTTCCTCCCCCCCCCCCCCATTTAAAGAGGAATGTCGCGCGAGACAATGCGAAAAATTCGATCTAGGCGAAATTTGATGAACGAGCCTAGAATATCGAGATACCCCATGCCGGCAAAATAGAACCTTTGGACCGCCACATGTCCTATTTTTTGCACTAGCTCGCCCGTCCTCTATAGTTTCAATCGCGTCTAGAACGCCGCAGTGGAATGTCGTAATTTTCAATCGCTGACGTTAGAAAAGCCTTTTTAATCCGAGGCCCCCACATCGATTTTCTTTGTTTACGGTTGCCTGAATCCATAGGTGGAATTGGTAATGATGCGCCCATGCTATCTGGAGGGCTTTTATAATATACGTGTAAAAATAGGAAGTGTGTGGGGGGGGGGGGGGAAGTTGAAGTCTCGATCGAGGAGGCGCACACACGTCAATATAAAATGGCTATATAATCGTCATTGCGCTGTAGTGACGTCATTAGAAGAGCTAGCTATACTATATGTATCCCTTTCCGCTGCGCGAGTACGCTCGTTACGCTCGAAATAATCTTGCAATTGAATTCGAAATTTTATATCCCGATTACAATTACAATTACAATAAACGGGGGTTGAACTACAATAATGAAAACAGCTCCTATGAGGTGACCAAACAGTTCTGTTTCTAATATTGTGTCCAACCCCTGTATACCCGCAGGCAGGCCCAAAGGTGAGTATGGCTCGGGGGTGGTGGAGAAAGGAGTCTTAAGATCAGCTAAATACATTGGGTTGTCCTATTTTAACAGACTCTACCACCGGGAATCGAACCCGAGCGCCAAGCACCACAGTTATTCATTATTTTTTATTCCAGACGACATTTTGTAACTGTATGTTGATCTGTTTCACGAACGATGCTAAGGTTCATGCTTGTGACCATTCACGGTAGATTAGTGTAGAACTCGCGTTTATGCAATTTACATGTCAGCCCAGAGTATTTCAACCCTGCTTAAACTGAGCCTCGATTACTACCAACTGCCAGCCGGAGTATTTGTTGGTTTCAACGGATAACGTTTGTTTTACTTCACGCACCGTGCCGCGCCGCACTCTGTCAGCGGTAAAATTGTAATTGAAATTTTGTACTTTTCAAATTAGTCGTGGCTCATTAGCAATTATGGCTGGCTGTCGGCGGCAGAACTTGCGTATCGTTTGACCACACGCTACTCCCAACACGCCACTTCCAATTAGCATCTGCTCAACTGGCTTTGTATTAATGGACAGGCGTCTGTCTCCCCTACCCTCGTTAGTAGGGATCGGGTTAATTGGGCCAGTCACACACACACACATATGTTGCACCAGATTTAGGTATACTTGTTCACCTTTCGCTGACTCCCTACGAAAACCAAATAACCAAATGTAGTGTTATTAAAAATATATCAATAATAGCATAAGTATGAGTACTGACGGATGAGAATTGGTTAGTTGGTGATATTGTGAATTAAGAAATAAATAAACGCGAAAGTTGTACACGAATCTGCCACGAATGATCACGAGTGAGGCCTTAACATCATCCGTGAAGCAGTTTCTGAATACTCGTGAAGCAGATTAGAAAACAGAGTCTGAAAACAATTCAAATAAAACGCTTAATGAAATTCTGATTACTAAAGCAGATCTATGATATATACGTAATACTAATACTGAAAATAAAATTTGACATTGAGGAAAACAAACATATTCAGTCGTAGAACAAATATATTTTGGTTATAATATTTTATGTTAGATTTGAAGCTGCAATGTTGGACTGAACAAAGCAAAATATTAAGGCTACAATTTGGGTCTCTAGAAACTGTTCTCAAATAGCTGGCGCACCCTGTACTTTGGACAAAAGGTGCAGAAGCACGCATAGTGGTGTCGTGTGGCATAGTGGCTAGGCGTTTCTTAAGATAGAAAGTAAGAAAAAAAGGAACCAGTTCCGTTCCTACCCAACACTGGAGTTTATACACGAACAGTAGAGCATCCTGTTCGCTGTAGGAATATGGCAACGTGAACGATGGCTACTACCTGCCACATTCAATACACGATGGATGCCCACAAGGTATATTGGTTCGCTAGTGGTACTTAACTCTGTTTTTGGTGTTGGTGCCCGGAAGTGAATCTTCCCTTCCCCCCTCACAATTGCATCAGGAGCATTAGCCAGTTTTAGTTAGGAGGTTTACAAAGAACGGACTCTGATTCGAGCTTGGGATACCTCCGGCTTGTGTTTGGAAATTCAATTCGGTGGTGGCAGTGTCGCCTGGGTGCCGTCAGCCATTCATTGTACAGTGGGGTGACTTTGTTCACCGTGACTCTATATGACGCTACGGTCTCTGAACTGTTGTTAAGGGGTCCGACCAAAGTATTGATTTTTTGTCTTTTGCCGACAAAAGTTTTTTTGCGGTTTTTTGCCCAGTTACAAAAGTAACTGGGTAAATATTGACAATTTATAAACAAAACCGACCACATACATTGGCTTTTTTTATTTTATTTTCAAATTGACAAGAATGCATACAAAAGCAGCAACAACGCTCGTGACTCCTGACCTCGACTACGTGATTTACAGGCTTTATCATTGATTATGCTTTTGGCAAGGTTTGGATAGGGAAGGAACGGAAACGTTCCGTTCCTAAGGAATGGTTCTTTTTTTGATAAACATATTAAAGTGATTAAAGCTCAAACATATCGCGTAAAACCGAAAGCCTACATTTGATTATCGGCCATTTTCTCCGCAACTCTACATTGAGAAACTTAGGAACGCTTACGTTCCTTTTCCTAGTAAGCATAAAGGTTGCGGAGAAAAAACACCTTAAGTTTTAAAAAACTCAAAATAGTTTTTAAAAAACTCTAAAGAACTCAAAAAAGCGGTCAAATAACATCATCAATAGATGTATATGCTTTCGATTTCGCGGCTATTTTGAGCTTTTTAAAACTTTTCCTAGGAAAGAACGTTGGGAACGGTTTATTTCCTTTTCTTTTGAGGTACTGAAACGGTGGTTCCTTTTCTGCGTACAAGGTTCCTTTCACAAAAACTTTCAATTTTCTTCGAGTCCAATTTTCCAAAGTGTGTCGACAGCGGAACAATTTTACAAGATCAAAAACAAAAAATAGTTTTGTACAAACCAGTCTATCTGAGAAACGATAAAGAAAGGAGGCGCGTTATTTTCGAATCACATTAGAAATATAATTATGGCACAAACGGTAGCACAAACGTTTAGAAAACTTGATTCTACAAGGCATGTCTGTTCCAACTTTCGTTCCATTCGCTCAAAAATTCTACGCACAACGTTATAACAAAATTACAATGTGGTCTCTTTTCCGTGACCTGTTATGCAGCGTGTATTTCCTGTATGTCATACGCTTGATACAAAATGACAAAAATGAATAACAGTGGCTCAGCGAACGGTGAATTTGGTGATTGCCAATTTATCATTTTGCCAGGGCATTAGCGGTCGGTCACGCTTGCCTGCGGCTTTTTCCTTGAGCGCGGCATTTGGAAAATAAAATTAAAAAATACCGTTGGAATTGTCATTTACTTACGGAGCGCGACAAAACGTGACAAAATACTCAAAACCACACGCTAACACTGAGTACCGTTACTTTTCCGTTTGGTTAGCAAAAAGTTAAATTAATAAGTGCGGGAGCACCCCCCCCAAAAATAAATAAATAAAATAAATAAAAAACGCTACAAAAATTACCGTCAAATAACATAACTGTTCATTATTTTTGCCTCACAGTTGTTAAAAATCAATTTCTTATTTCTTTTTACACTTTCGTATCGGAACAAACCGGAAGGGAAAAGTAACGGTGCAGAGCATTTCGAGCAGGTTGGAAAGAGGCGCCCTGTACATTTTAGAGCCCCTTGCCTCGTTTACCGAAGATATCTTGTCTATTGGCGGGCTTAGGCAGGTACACAACACATACACGCGAGCCTATATGAGCTGGGGCGCCATCGCTTCCGCGTACATTCAATATTTTTCAAATTACTTCGCCGATGATGCTGTTGTGATGATGGGGGCTAAAGAAGCCATTACACGTTCACACTTAAGAACCACATGGTTAGCCTCTGTTCCGAATACCAGGTATTTTTGGACCAAATTATTGAGTGAAACAGATATATTTTGTAGGTTCAATTTTTTGGAGGTAAAATGGTTCTAATTTTGTCAAATACAATAAAACATGACTAACAAAAAGGTTTATTTTGTACAAGGCATTGTACAAAATTCTATTTCAAAGGTAACCAATATTTAGCTGATTGTCATTGTTTCAATTTAAGTTTTCGGTGAATCGAAACCAGTCTTTTTAAAGTGTAAACAGGCTTACCAACTTTTTTTATTTTCAGGAGGCCCCTAGAGGGCGATCTGGTAATTTAGCCTAGATGATTGGCGCTCGATGAACTGCGAAAAATTATTTGTTTTTATTACTAAAAAGGCTTAAAACTTTTGAAATTTTCATGGAATTAGTCGGGGAATATGACGACAGCTGTTTGTCATCCAATTAGTTCAGAAATTGCGTTAAAAAATTAAATAACTGCCGCACCAAACTCAGTTTATTTTTAAATCGAAGGAACGAGGAACGTCTTCGTTCCTTTTTGAACAGGAACAAGGAACGTCCACGTTCCTTTTCTTTTTTTTGGAGGACCGAGGAACGTCTTCGGTCCTTTCTTTCTGTCAAAAAAAAAAAAAAATACTGAATCGCAACCAATAGATAATGAATTTCAGAGGAGCTTCTTGAGGTCGAACAGAGACATGTGTATACCCAGACAGTCACGCGCAGGCGAATTGGGATTACTGCGTCTACCTAGGTAACGAGCTCAAACTACCTAAAATCAATATTTAAAACCGACGTTGATAGAAATTCCCCAGCTCCTGGTCTACAGGCGCTCTGCGCCGCTGTATTTAGAAAGGCGTGATGATGAGAGAGTCCCGCACAGAGCTCTCTCTTCACTTGTTCAGATGAAAGGGGATGCCACACTCTATTAAGATGCATTGAGCTACGATGTCATAAAGCTCATTCTTTTTATTTTCCTGCTTTTGTTTGTGGTCTTTGGGGTTTAGCAAATGCAGTGTAAATGTTTTTGTTTTTTTTGCCTTTTCTTTCAAACTTCATAAATGAATTGCAATATTATTACAGAATCGCATAAATCATTTAATTAATCATTTGTCATGCGTATTATAGTTTGTTCCAGTCACTGTATGGTGACAATCGCAGTAAGGAATACAGAGTTAGCACTTCAGAAAGTTCTGTATCCCTTGTGTCGATAGAACAAAGTTTTGAGGGGCACATTAAAAAGCTTGAGTCTTTTTAGTCTTTGAAAACAAATAATGCTTTGCAGCTCATCGAAACGTGTCCACTTACTGCACTGACACCATTTTAATTTATCTATAATGGCACGTGCAACTTATATGACATCTGTACCAAAATATGTTTCCTATTACGGACTACCGCACAAAACCTATATCTCACTTTTATCAAATATAGCTTATTTTTTATTTAATATAAATAAAATAATACCATACTTTTTGATAGTCCGGGTTATTTTTCGTACATTAACGACAGTCCGATTTGCATATAAAACGATTTACTTCTATTTGCTTGCAAATAGAAGTTATTTCAAAACAAAAACAAAAAAATGCTTTTAGAAAACAGCGTCTGTGGAAATAGCCATTTTTCGTGCAGCTCCAAATATACATAATTATTTTTTTCACACATGATTAACGTTTTGGAGCTACGCACGTTATGTACTACATACTACGCGCATGTTAAATGCAAAGATGCCCCCATGCATATGTAATAAATAACACTTCCCATTGTGTTTATCTGTATTCGTTTGTTTCTTTAATATCAGCGCCTCAGACTTAGTAAAAGAAGAAAGCGTTTTTCTTTGAGCCCTACTCCTACAAGAAAGCAATTTTACGCCAACTGCAATAGAAACTCGTTTTATTATCAGTTGCATACAGTATAACATTGGATGCTAGTCACACGAAAAAAATGCACCGGGTTTTCGTTAACCAAAACCTGTACAAAATACTGTACCATACAGGCATGTGAAATATGTGTATGTACCAGATACATGCGTGTGTGCATGCGTATATGCTGATCAAATATTTAGCAACATCGACTTTGAAACATATTTTAGCTTCAAAATGGTGTATTATAAAAAATAATCTGTCCAAGTAAATGAAATATTTTATTTTATTTTTATTTATGTTATTTATGTGTTATCACCTGGAATATAAAAAAAAAATTACGAAAATATTTTAATCGACAAGTATATAGAGTCTCGAAGACAAGTAGGAAAAGAACAACACAATTGACACATTTTGTGAACAGCATTTTGTGAGCAGAATATGCAACAGGTCATTTGTGAACAATGACAAATGACCAAATTAGAAAAATAGGCTGAATTACACTTTACGTGCAAGATGGACCGGAAAATACGGTCGACAGGGATCGGACAGGGAGCGCGCGCAGCGAGCGAGGAGCGGTACGCGAAAGACCGGATTTTCTAAATTTTAAATTGGTACACGGTAGTAATTTTGTACACGCGAGACTGACTTGCCTTAAAAAAAATATAACATGAAGTGACAAATGAAGTGAGAAATGTGGCTGTCAGTCTCACGTGACTTGTCACTTCATGTTATATTTTTTTTAAGGCAAGTGTACCAATTTAGAATTCACAAAATCCGGTCTTTCCGCTCCCTTGTGCCCGTAAAGTGAACATCAGCCTAACAGGGTTTAACTCGCGTGAAAAGTCAGGAAAATTAATTTTGGTCAGGGTAGGTCAGGAACATGTAAATCAATATAAAATAAACTGATTGAAATAAAATAATTTTTTAATCGGTGAAATAAATAGTTAAAACACTTTTAATCTGATAAGTTACAGAGGAACCGAGAAACACGAGCTTTCGGCTGCGATGCCTTTGTAAAAATGACAATAGGAAAAAATAAAATGGGGATAATGTAGTTTGGTCGGGGAAGGTCAGAGAAATAAATTTTAATAAAGAGAAAATCAAGGATTTCAAAAAAGGGGAAAGTCTGGGGAATTTCGACCAAGATTAAGAAATATTTTGCTTACCCTGAGCTTCTGACCTAGGTTAAGATCATTAATGCGTAGTAGTAGGGGTCCCACGTACAGAAAGACGTACCTACAAATTTCTCGCGTCCCGAAAAATTCCTGAGCGATCTAAAAATTGTCAGGAATTGAACCCGCGATTTCGGGCATTAAAGATTAACAAGCTAACCATTATGCCAAACAGCACCTTTTCTTGTCGGAGCGCTTTTTGTTTCATCGTGCTCGGAATCGAACCCGCGATCCCAAGCGTATTAGTCTAACGCGATCACCGCTGTTTATTGATGAAAATGTGTCTCCTCTTATTACATGCAAAGATTGGGTACACGGGATGGGGGGGGGGGAGGAAGATAGAAATTGTGTGTTGGCGGGGCCTTATGGGAGGTCAATTTTTACGTAACGCTAAAACAATTAAGTAAAATTACTGTCTTAAAATATTGGACGCGTGTGTGTTTTCGCGAGGTCACGGGGGTCTCATCTGAAGTTGAGCTGGATTAGTTAAGTGAATTGCTGTTGTAGGATCTTTTGGAGGTAAACAACGAAGCTGGACGCTGAAGCTGGGACTGATATGGAATGATACGCGTTGACGGAAATTTATGTTTGCGACCATGTCTTACGCATCGTTGAAAAACCAAGAATTAAAAAAAAAAAATTGGACAGGTGCATAGAAGTACTGTACCTCACATCTAGACGTAGAACTGCCTCGCATCCAAATGTAGAACACAGCACCTCTTACAGGTGAGCCGTATCCGCATCAAATATAGAAAATTCGCTCGGCAAAAATTCCTTATGCAACCGGCCGGAAATCGAACCCGGGATCACGGGTTTACGAAACCAACTCGATGAATATTGCTCCACATGTCGCCTCTTTGATGAGGTATGTTTTTATAGTCTTATGGAAATTTGGAATTATTAAAATTTTGGAATTAGGTATATTCTAGGCTTCTGGCCTAGATAGGGATCTTTACCGTGTACGACAAACGTACAGGCACGGGTCTTGATAAGACTTTCCTGTAGCTCTTCTTTGTTTTGTTTTTTTATATTGTTTACCCCTTAGTTACACTCTCGGCCAATACCTACAACGGAAACACAGACATAGTTCTACGTCAGAAGCAATTTCGATTAGCTCATGGTCTCGAGAGGATATTTCCTCGCATTAGGCCGAGAGCGAATTTCTCAGCAGTCTTTTCGTGCACAAAGCTTACCTATACTTAAAAGATAACTTGACAGCGACATTTGAACTGAACTGAACTGAATTGTGCTTGGTTGGTAAATGTATAATGAAGTCGTTGGTATCGACGCGTCCAATTTGTTGTAAGGATGGGGGTGTGGGGGTTTTCCGCAGTGTAATGGTTGTACCTACGAGCCAACAAAAGGTCAAAAGGTCGATCCCTATTTTGTTTTTAGAACGTTGTAAAGAATCAGCAAGCTGATCATTTCCACAATGCACTCAGCCTTCTACCTTTAATAATTTCAAGTGTTGGATAAGAACGGAACCGAAATGTACCGTATGTACTGAGTTCCTTTTCTGAGAAACAATGAAGCTAAAAGTAGGGTTCCTTTTTTTCTAGCAAAAAACGCTTGGAGAAAACCGTCGTTCCTAATAATTTAAATGTTAGATGCGTCCAAAACGTTGATTTGTGTACATTTTTCAAAGAGTTTAATCGTTGGAAGACGTTGATGTTCCGACACTTTCGCCACTTGTTTTGCTGTTCGATCCTCTGCAACTTGGACCCAAGTCATCCAGCGTGTAATGACTGGTTGTTTTCGATTGAGCAATCGATTCGGCTTGGACCGTGATCTCAACAGTGCGTACAACTTACGCTGCTGCGGGCCAAATTTCAATCGACGGGGGAAAAAAATCGTTCCCATTCCCTGCGGCGCGGGACTCCCTGGGTTGTCGGTAGATTCATTCACTCGGGCGGGACGCCTGTCGCCATCTGTTATCGAACAGGGAAAACTGCGGAATTGTGATCCACGGCATAGAGCGTATAATAATTTTTAATTAGTCGGAAATGCTTTCATTGTTTATCGTTGGGGGCAAGACAATGCGTTGAAACAATGCGTCGTTTGCAATTTAAAAAAAGCATCGAATAATTACAATTGATTTCAGCGATTGGCTTCTCGTGTGTCGATAGATGGCGCTTTTATCGTTCACGCGGTCCTCTTTCTTAATTTAAAGGGGCGGGGGCTTAATAATACGCACCGATGGCTCAGTGGGTATAGCAACATCCTACGAAGCCGACGGTCCCGGGTTCGATTCCCGGCGCAGGCTTTCGTTTATTCGTTAGCCTGGGGT
>JAUJYS010004408.1:0-12002 GCA_033995665.1 Melogona broelemanni | reverse complement strand
TCATTTTTATGATTTGAGTATAATGAGTAACAAGTAATAATCCTCGATAAACACCAGTAGCAGTTTCACGGTAATCTTCTGTGAAGTGATTTCATATATAATTCAGAGTTTTTGGAATCATGGGACAAATTCCGTTGATTTCGCATGGCAACAAATGCAATAAAACAAAATTATTACCCAAAGCTCTCTGGTAAATATGTCAACATTTGGTTACGCGCGTTAAACAATTAAAAAAATTTTTTTTTTGCTGACACATTTAAAAGTCGGAAATTTCTAATGACACGATTTACTTTTCCTTTTTCGCGAAACTGACCGCACCCCCATTGCTTTTTTATTGCATCGAAACGCAGAAACAGGTGAACGTGAAAGTGCTTCGAATCGTCTATAGAGGGCGCATTAATTATGCAGTGTTCATGTTCCGCGTTTTGCAGCCTCGCTAAATTAATAAATAGGCCACAAAACCACCAGTGGCACCGGTTCCATTAAAAAAATACAACGAGTTGACTTGTTTACATTTGATTATATCGTTTAATTTGCTAAAAATACGTAGCGCTTTAAAAAAAAAAATTAAAATTGATAAAACTACATAATTTTCTCTGTACCTACTCCGTTTTATCTGATTTGTGTCATTTTTGCACTGAAAATCTATCTTGAAAGGTATCTAAGGTATATTATACCTGTATCTCAATGTCATGATATGGCAATACGCTTGAACGGTTCGCCCGCTTGAACGGTTCCACAGATTCATATCTATGAAACATTGAATCGTGTAATTACCATTCATAACGTCCACATAAATCGCCATAGACTCGGGTGAGCAAGATACGAACCAGCAAAGTGTGAACAAGGCAAATAACGATAAAAATGTTAGATAAGCAAAAAATAACTTACATAAGGAAACGATGAAAGGAAAAGTGTCAAAATACTTGTGTTTTGGCGAAAATATGTCCTATATTTTCCATGACATCTCGCTCATGTGTACAGTAATTTTGACTGGATGGAAATATATGTCAATCTATCTGTGCATGTAAGCATGCACGGGCCTGTTGTTGTTTGCGTATACAAATTTATAGCGTCCTTTTCACCATGGCAACAGATTTTGTTCGCTCCATAATACTATTCTCCATGCAAACATGGTCGATCAAATCCGGATTAATAAGTTCGAGCGCGTTGTATCATTTAATTTGTGTCTCGCTATGAGTCAGTGTAGGCTTTAAAAATTGGTGGGGCGCGACCCCGCCTCAATCCGGATTCTAACCTTGTGCGAACGGAGCACCAAATGATTGCGTGATTGATGCTCAAATGGGTGCGAACGTCCAAATACGCGCGAATCACGGCAGATGCTTCACTGGTCAAAATCAATGCCAGCCCATGTAGTCTGCAGCACTGTGTGGTGATGCCCATTATCTAATATCGTTTTACATACCTATTGTACATGTATATGGGTTGGCAATGTGATTCATAATAAAAAAATGCATTAAATAGTAACCAATTTTTATTAGAAATCGCATAAAACTCCATATGCTTTTAAAAATAGATTTCGAACGATGACTAACCCAGACAATAAATTGCAGTTTAAACCGCCCAAAAAATGGCAATTTAATGTACAGACTATTTGCTTTTAAAATATACGTTTGCCATCTTTTATGAGCCATAAATATATTTTTTTCAATTCATTTATGGAGTCATTCTTTTTTATTGACAAACAATGTACGTCATCACTGACGTGAATAGCATAACGGGAGATTATATGAGAAATCCGTCCGCGGTGGCCGAGAGGTATCGGGATCGCTCACCAACCAGCGGATCTGGGTTCGATTCCCAGCGCAGCCGATCGTTTGATTGGCTCATGGTAGTGCGCGGGAGAAGGCAATGGCAAACCACCTCTGTATTCTGCCAAAAAAAAAACCACAGGTGTTGGGGGATCGAGGGTCGGGGTCCAGAAACGACACTCTGTTGTTGAAACCAGTCCCAGGACTGACTAACCAACAATAACAATAAATGAATGCTTTATAAAAAATGCTATTATGTTTGTGATGAACTGACAAATGCGAATAATAAAAGTTCACATTTCGCTAGACCAGTGTTTCCCAAAAACACAACCCTACTGGATAAATATTCCTACTTTGGAGCTTATAGGCAAGACCAAATTATCAGGTCGTTCCCTGGGAGGAGGTTATGAATATACGTGTAGTTACTAGTTAGTAGCAGTAAAAGGCAGTAGTGTTAACATGACATCTTCGTTCTTGACTGATCATTTGGACTCGCCAAAGGTTCTTCCGAAGCTGTTTGCGGGTACACATTGTAATTGTAATTTGATAAATAGGCACCCATGCTCTTTAAAAACATACCGCCATCGGCGTTTATTAATTGTACATGTGACTACTGACTTGGCCGTCTCATATCTGCTAAATCTACTAATAGTTTTCCACGTAGTAACCATAAAAAAACACACCTATAAGAAACAAGGTTTTTGAAGTTCTATATACTTCTATTGACCATATATATTAAGTATGACGATTTAAAAATAACGCGAAAAAGGTTGCACAGCGGTCTACAGTACGATTTAGAAAAATATCCCGTTTTGACCAGAACTTTTTTAATCACGCGAAATCGAACCACATTCTTCATTGCATCGAGTTTTTCATATTCCAGATAGCGCAAAAAAAAAAAAAAAAAAAAAATGGAAGCCATCCCACAAGTTTATTCGAAGGCCACGAGATCGTATGAAACTTGACACTTGTGGTACCAATATAATCCGCACATTTGTAACTCTGTACCAGATAAGATAAGCTTGCAGACAGCCATTTTGTACTCTCCGGAGACTTTTTTCGATGGCGTAAACAGTTGCTTTAATTAAAATTAATCTACAGTATAAAATCGTCTTTAATTTTTTTTTTAATTTCAACGATAGACATAAATACAGCATCATGATTCAGAAGCAAGTAGATGCAATTGAAATGAGATTTTTAAAAAAATCCCAGGCGGGCAATAATTTATCGTGATCTATGTGTTTTGGTGCAATTGCTATTGTCCTTAATTATAAAATTGATCAATCATAAGCGTGCTTCTAGTATACCTGTATGTACTTTACGTACGAACAGGGTTTGATTTGCGAGGGGGTCAGGGGGGTTCAACCCCCATTTTATAGTTGCCCGACCCCCTAGCTCTAGCATTTCTCCGACCCTCCTCCGATAAATTCGTATAAAATATCTAAAATTCGTCAGTAACAGATACTTTAGCGTTATTAATTTAACAATACATATTAACCAATGTGACGATGTACTCGTTTATACAAGATAATACAGTTTTTAATAATTTCTGGAAATTGGCATCATGAAATCAATATGATTGAAATATGCTTTTTATCCGGTTTAAGAAGCAGCAATAACAGTTTGGTAAAATCAAATATGTTGAGCAGACAAATTTGCAGACCCATTCTCTCTCGCTGTTTTTGATCTTTCGGAAAACACGAGTGAGAATATACATGTATATATATTTTTTTTGCCACGAAAAAGTAAACTGTCTAAGGAGCAGGTCTCATGAGACTATATTGTTATTTTCGAGCGAGTCTGGCTATAAATTCGCTGACAAGTCGAGCATTCAATTCCCAGAGTTCAAAGATCCAGAGTCCGTTCACGAAAAACATTGCACCGTATGAGACATGCGTGCCTGTTTAAATTTAGCTTAGAATTTTGCAGGGCAGCTAGCTGCATAGTCTGCGAAAAATGGATTTGGATATTCAAAAAATGTATATTAACGATCAACAAAACAATTTGGAAATGTATTTTTCTTAAGTTCTTTCTCGATATGGTTCTCTTTTAGAGTAATAATAATAACAACGTACTTGCACGGGCTCCACGACGTATCATACGTTGCGGCCGTTTATCCGGTAAAACCCTTTTAATTAAAAAAAAATAAGTTTTGTCTAAACATTTCACGTTTGCAGTGCACGTACACTTACTTAGCCCACCGCATTAGCCTAATGTGGACCAATCAATAAAAGTCACTAAGTAATACATTCAAAAGTGGTAATATAAAGAAGTTGTATCGCAGGACCGTGCGAGTTGTAGATGAACGAGATCATGTGATATGATAAATAAAAAACCGTCTTCGTTGGTACATATACGGTTTTTTTTAATGAACATGTAGTACGTAATACGATACAACTTCTTTATTTTACCACTTTTGTGTGTATTATTCAGTGACTTTTATTTAACAACGATGAACATTTGCATAAACTTGTCTTAGGAATTTTATTTCTATTTCGAAACTACCGTGGACCAATCAGTTAACCATTTTTTCATGGCAAGAAAGAAAAATAACTATTTTTGTCGCCTCCCTTATCGGCGCCTCACAACAGAACAACATAAATTTTTATGGTTTTATTACTACCTCAAAATAAAATATAAAAAACAGTGTTGGATAGGAACGGAACGGAAAAGTTTCGGTCCTAGGAACTGGTTCCTTTTTTGAGAAACTTAGAAACGCCTTGGTTCATTTAATTTTTTTTATAGGAAGAGTAACGGGAACTGGTTTTTAAGGAACTGCAACGGGGCTTCCTTTTATGTATACAGAGTTTCTTTTGCCAGAACCTTCAATTTTATACGAGTACAATTATCCAAAGTGAAGCACTTTACAGCAGCATGTCCTTTGGATGCGATATCTTGTAATTTATTTTGTAATTTTTCAGCTTTATACGAGTATACCATTAAATCACATGATGTAGAGCTGAAAAATGGCCACATGGACGAACGCGTTTATTTAATCTACAAATTTGTTATTTATTTCACAGAAGATTTTTTGATATTTTTTAATCGAACCGATAAGGAATGGGAAAGTTCCAGGTTCCTTTTGAAAAGTAACTAGGAACGCACACGTGCCTTTTAATTTCTGTAGGAGCTGGAATTTGAACTGGAACGGGAACTGGTTCCCTTTTCATCGGAGGAACGGGAACTGGAACCGATTCCTTTTCGAAAAGAACGAACCGTATTACTTGCCCAAAAACAAAATTGATGCACAATTTTAACACAACTAACACTTTATATTATTATATTTATTATTTTATTAAAATGTATGCCATTGCATTTGCCCGTCGTCACTGAACAGCAGGCTTGGTGTGCTAATGTTCCTAATGGAACAGCAGTATTTGTGGGCGACCAAATGTCACTATCACATTTCAGAAACGTGTGCATCATTAAATCGACATGTGCTAGAGCAGTGTTTCTTAAACTCTTTGACTCGCGGAGCCTTTTTTGGAACCAATTTCAACGGCGAAGCACCTTCGAGGCCACCAATTTCAATGGCGGAGCCCATGTTATACAAATTATAATGGCGTTTTATTATTTATTTTATTTTACAGGAGTGAAAGCGGAGACCCTGGGATATGGCCGCGGTTCACAGTTTGGGAAACTAGGTGCTAGGACAATCAATAGGTGTTGCTAACATTGGCGCAAATCGGACAACGTATTGAAGTATCAGCGTTAAGATCTAAATAATAATAAAAATGTATTGGTACATTTTTGATGCAGAGTTGGACGTGGTTTAGGCATTGCCAGCAGCTCCTTTGGACCAAATTAGGTTGAAAATAATTGGACACCGTAACTTTCATGGCGTCTTTTGCCTCATTTGCTCCTCGAAACAGCTGGCAGGGGAGAGTGAGAGGGAGGAAACAACGATATCTGGGAATATGTTAGAATGCGGACCTGTTTGTGAATTTGAAGCGATTGTGAAACGAGTTGGCAGTGGTTGCTATAGTCCAAGGGGTTTGTGGCGGATAAAGCTGGGAGGCCACCAAATCAAGTAGTTGCGCAAATTGTGTGTTTTTTTAATTTTAAGGTGGAATTTTAAGATGTACGCTAATATATTTTAAAGGTTAAACGAAAATGCCAAATGAATAAATGCCAAATGAAAACGGATTAACCTTGGAAATTTGTTTGTATAGATTGCTTAAAGGTAGTAGAGACTGGTCATACTTTGTGTTCCGTCATAATCTATTTAAAAAAATATATATATACGTAAAGATATAACGCACGAAATATTACCGGCCAACACACAGACAAGCATTTCAATCCTTCGGTTTCTCGTAGACCCATATCACTACTTCGTCTCCAAACATTTCCCACTCCCCACCCCCACCGCTTGTTCGATATCCATACAATAATTCGTATTTTATACAGTAGAGTGTTTTGCAAGCCCGCGTAACGCCGTTCTTACAAAACTGTTTTACATTTTACAACACATTTATGTGCAACAAATTAATGTCCAGCCCAATGACTAAAACACGTGCTGATCGTACAGAACACTTGGCGGCCTAGGTGGTAATTTTCGTAAGATAGTGTGGAGTGACATTTGGCGGGGAATTGTAGTTGCGCTTCCATACATGCGTGAAAGCTTTGGCAGGAAAGCCACATACTGTAACGGGCGAAGCCGGGTAAAAGACCAAAAACGTACAAATTCTCAGCAACCGCGCTGACATTTGACATTTCCCCCGTTTGTTGAACGGGGTCCATCCTTGTTCTCACCAAATGAATAGTAATGCGGCCTGCGAGTGTGCCAAGTTGACAGAACCCAGCATTCTATGCTTTGGAACTCTTTCTAGCGTGGGGGATAAGTGGGTGTTTCCCGTTGCGCCGCCGCGCTGCGGCGCGCGGGCACACCACGAGCGCTTTGTTCAATGCAATGCGAGCGTCTGGCGCGAGCGCTACAGTTCTTCGATTCGGATTCCCTGATTGCGTGAGTGGTACGCTCGCGGTACGAAAGTGAAATCGCGTTTTTCTTCATCGTTGACATTCGACAGCGGGTGACAACAACCCACTTGGCAACAACGAGTGTTCTTCTTTTCAAATTTTTCTTTTCCGCCAAATTCAGAACGTGTGAAAAAAATTCGGACGCGTCAAGATGAAGGTCCTCTATTCGGTGTTGGAGATGATCGGGGCTTTCCTGATGGCCATCTTTTTCATGATCCAACGGTGGGTCCTGTACTTCGTGCCCGTCAATTGGCGGGCCAAGGATTTGAGTAAGGAGATCGTGTTGATCACCGGAGGCGGAAGTGGCATTGGCCGCATGATGGCCAAAAGGTTCGCCAAATTCGGATGCAAGCTGGTGCTGTGGGACATCAACGAGGAAGGTAAGATTTCATTGTTTTCCCTGGTTGTCACAAATGGATCGATTTGTCGGCTTCTCTGTTGTTTGAAATGGTGGTAATGCTGTCACGTAATCGATAGCGGTTTGTGGCTAATTGCCTCAACCAGCGACCTGTCAAACTCAATTTTCATGCAGTTTAATTTTTACGAAGTGAAAATAAAATGCAAATTTCGCTTTAATACTTTTGGATTTGATTTTTTTTATACTAATTTTTACCTATTTTAGTCGTGGTCTCGGCGTCCTAAAAGGTTTAAACTACTAATAGTATCAGCATTTGTACTAAAAAAAAGTGTGAATTTGCAATGTTTCTGCCGTTGACTTATTTGAAAGCAACCCCTTATGGTCAATGCCTACGCACTGGTCATATGTTGACAGCTTTCTCTGCAAGACATGGGCGCGTTTAGACATTAAGACGCACGGGCGGCTCGGCTGCGTTTATATTTTTACTTTTTCTATCCTTGGATTACGGGCTCGTAAATCCATCGAGATTGGGACGCGTTTTTTTATTTGTATCATAGCGTTTGACATTCAACGAAATTGAAAGGCCACCGAAAGTAGCATTCTTAATATCAAGTACATTTTAAAATAATAATAATAATTTTCTATTGATACGTATACACTTATACACACGTATTGACACGTACACGTTATTGACACGTCAACATTTTAAAATAATAATAATAATTTGTTATTGATACGTACGTATACAAAAATGACAGTACCTATACTAGAATGACATATTAGAAATCAACCAAGAAATCAGCCTTCAACTTTATGATTTAGAAGGCCGTTGCGCAAAATAACTTTTAATTGCGTTGATGTTGGTATTCAGCCCGCATCTAACATTTTTTTATATATTATTTTTAGTGCTCTGTAATGAATAAATAAGCTCGGTACATATTCCGTCTATAACCATCGTGTGCCCTAATTCCCCTAAAGCTATGGCGCTTAGACCGCCTGCGTGGCTTAAATCTTGGTACGCAACAAACAAGCTTTGCTTTTTTTGCTGCGTTTCGAGACGAGCTAGTTGAACGTTCAAATTTATGTTTTCCAAAGATTGGCCTGTCATGGTCAATCGCCTCAGGACAAGAAAAGTCTCGTTTTAATTTGGAAAAAAAATAAAAGAACGGCACAAACTATTAAATTGTAAAAAAAAAAACAAATCAAAACAACCAAGACGTAAGAACACCATGCCCTCGTTTAACATTCTCTTCGTTTGGAGCTATATGAGCTAAGCAGCTAAGTCAGCAATGCGACTCCATTCGGTGACTATTCGTCTATTAATTTTTAAAATTCAGTTATTTTGAGTTTGTTACGCCTAGCGTTGACTGAAAATTATTTTGTTAAAATTACCTGATTTTTGACAAAGTTTTAATTAGAAGCTGCTCCGTATAAGTCACCCTTCAAAAGTTAAGGCGTTAGGTCTCCGGAACATTTTCCGAACTATAGTATTGTATGAGGCATCATGCTTTGCGCAATCATCCGGTTACTTTGTGCACACCATATCCTTTTTATACACAACGGGCAAGGACAATACGAGGAAATGCATCTATTGTAATGTACGAATATTACAGTGAGTGTATTTATTCCGTTTCGCACCAACAGGCGAAAACCATTGGGCACTCGAAAATACACAGTGTTTATGGACAGAAATAAAAATTACCCCTGCAACTATGTACCAACTACGTGTAATTGGATTTTTATTAAGTGTGGCCTAGGAATGTGAAAATATCTTATGTTATTCGGAGGATTGGAATTTCCGAAATATTTTTGCACTCAAACACAGAAATGTTAAGGTTGTCTACATTCGATGTTGTAAACATCGTAGGAACACGTTAAATTTCTGAAGTGTATTTCCAACTTATCTGACACAAACATCGCCTTCGTCTTCTATAAGGTTGCGGAGAAAATCGCTCATTTTTCTCCTAGCGCTTGTTAAATGTTTAAGCTAAAAAATACCGCGAAATCGAAAGCCTATGCAGTTGATCAACTTATAATATTTGAACGCGACTTACGCTTTCCAAATCACACACAAATATACCGTATTTTTTCTGCATAAAATTAAGAAATAATACCAATTGACTTCGCCACAAAACGCACCGTATATCTCACTTTTATGAAATAGTGTGCGTAAATGCATTTTAAATGAATAAACTTACATTTTCATTGTCTGAAGTCCTAATCAGAGCCATTATATATATATTTTTTTAAATATATATTTTTTAATTTGAAAACACTTTTGCTCATAATTTATAGACTCTTAACAAAGTCTCACATTGTCAATTTTTTTAAATTAAAAGTTATAAAATTATAATTATAATAATAATAACATCAACAAATTTAGTGTGCTACAAAAATCCAAGTCTGAGTTTTGAATAAGATCGATAGCAAATAGTATGCCTGTGGAAATAAGGTTGCACGACGAGAGAACAATTGGAAACCGAAAGTCCAGTCCTCATTTTTTTTGGAACCGTGACTAATGTCAACTCTGTCCAGCGCATATATTTGTATATACATTCACGGGCCCCTATTCTCTTTGCCGGACACCGTGCATAACTCCACTATAAATTGCGATAAGTACTTTTAATGCGGCAGCCTTATTATATACATTTACAATGCGCTCCATTTGGAACCAGAAAAAAGTGAACGTGCTCCGCGAAAGAAACCGTTGGTCCGGCGCAAAAATTACATAAAAATGCATGTATAACCAAAAGTGGGTTAGCAGTGTTAGCCAGTAGCGCCATTGTACAGTGTGACCAGTCGGAGGTTGACCGTATAAAACGTGTAGATAGATAAAACACGGAAATACTGCAATTTCGGATTGGGAAAGTGCATTTAAGAGTGTGCGGCATTTACTGACACTTATTTTTTAATGGGCAGCATTGTCTCAAGATTTGATTTAGATCAGGAGTTTTTTTCACCACTTTTTTTTTTTTTTTTTTGCTTGGTATATGTCTTTTTTTAGACAGGATTTTTTTTTTGACACATTGTTGAGTCAGATGATTAGACTGCAGATTAATCAAATATTCAGGATTTTTTATCATTCGCTTTTTTTATCAACGCGCAGCAATCTGCGCTGCGCTTCAACGAGATTGGAAAAATTCATTAGAAATAATTATTGCTATTGAACTTAATTGCTATTTCTTAACTCTTGTATGACAAATATACTACTTTGCCCACAGTTGATGATTGGTGGAGCAAGCAGTATATTTTAATGGTTTTCGAATTATAAATATCGCGTTTCGGCCACCAGTACGTCTCCTTTCAAACGTGGCAAATGACTATAGCTAGTCCCGTTCAACATCGTCGTTCTTGAACATGAAATTATCACGGCCTCTTTCCCTTCAGTGACAAAAAGTTAATTAAGTTTGCTGAGAGGAGGAATGGCGGAGGGGGGTATGTTGAGACCAATTAAAGCGACGGACTTGAGACAACGCGCAGCCATAGTTGGACTAAGTTCAAAGTTGGTAATTGGACAGTTTAAGATTGCGACATTTGTATACGTCTACGGCTCCAAGCTGGTTCAACAAAATATAACGTGAGACCTCAATCGCTGAATTAAAAATAAACAAAAAAATTGAGCTCGGTGCGGCATTCATTTAAATTTTTTACGTAATTTTCGAAGAAACAACTGTCGGAAATCTCACTATATAAATTCGAACAACTGTCACCAAATTCCATGACACTGTTCGATATAAATTCGATTATTCGATATAAATTTTGTGCGGCCGTCTACACCATTCGGTAATGTTTCCGACTGCGGTGCGGACGGTCCCGGGTTCGATTCTCGACAGAGGCTCTCGTTTATTCGACGAGTCGCGGTACTAGTGTCATCCCTGGAGCGACACAAGGGAGTCCAGAGCGTAGGGGTGGATCCCCGGCAGCCTGGCTATACCAGCTGCCACTCCCTTTCACATATCGTCATAGCGACACGAGGGGTAGAACTAGCACTACGGTGATTTAAAAATAAAAAAAATAATAAATAAAAATAAAGTATCAGTGCTACAGTCAGCGCTTTATTATGTAGCTTTTGGAGTGTATGAATATTGAATAGATAATCACCATTGTTTCGTGCGCAAGCTTACTATCCATCAAAACATAAAAACCTGCATTGCCTTCGCAAACTCCCCCCATAATTTAATTTTAAAAACCCCAAGTGGCCAGCCACATCAATCAGTTTATAAAAAAGAATAATTCCGCACGCGTAGCTATGCGGTTAGCCAATTCACGCTGATAGATAGTCGACCGTAGATTGTGACAGCTTAAATAAAGTGTAAGTCAAAATGGCGCATTTTGGCAACTGCCAATTCCAGAGACACGCACGGTAGGTACGGTACACAAAGAAAGTCTGCGACAGTCGTTGCTATTGCATCAATATGTTCGTTTCCCTTAGCATTTCTCGCAGCCACGTCTCGCATTTCTCACTGCCACAGTCACAAAACGAATACGTGGACATTTTGCCTTGTCCTTGCGGTCGCTTATCATCACTAGAAGTCTGACAATATCAACTGGGTATTTGATTAGCCTATATTTAGTATCCTCGTTGGCAGGGAACAATGGCTGGCTTATCCTATCAGTCGTGTTGTATACGATTAAGGTAGCAGCTCTTCCAACACTTTTAGTTAACAGCTATTTCAACACTTTAATATAGGGCTGTACAAACCAATTTTTATTTTACTCTCACATTTCATTTGAATGATTTCGTGATTTGCATAACACGTTGGTAGTAGTACACAGTTCGCCCACAAGCTCGTTTTATCGCTCCTCGCGAGCGGAGCGAAAATGAGCTAGCGAGCACATTTTCAAAATTCTGTTACATTTATTCATTTTTACATACTTATATATTAAATATTTTT
>JAUJYS010004407.1:0-11930 GCA_033995665.1 Melogona broelemanni | reverse complement strand
CCCTAATTCTCCCCCTTCCCTTTTTGGAATCTGGGAAAACTACTTTCGCGAATGTCCTCCTTGGACCACCTGTCTTTACTACTGGATATTATTTTTAACCACAATCTCGAAATGTTTGTTTTTGTGCCAAGCGAAAGCGAGGCAAAAGCAGATATTTCGTCGTCACATCTGTTTTTTAATGTTATCTGTCTCCCTAGGTTCGTTTCAATGTTTGTGAGGTTCTCCAGCGCTCAATAGCGAATGGAGACAAGCGGCTCCTCACACTTCCCATAAGAAGATCTCGCGCGTATTTATTTTCCTTTCTCGTTTTTGCCGGATAAACTTAGGAAACTTTCGAAAAAAACGAGCAAATTCTAAGACATATACTCAAAACTGAAAAAAAAGATTTGCGGAAAAACCTTATTATCTCCTAGCACCATAGCCGATATTTTATAAATATTTCAAACTCCTTACGCGGCAGAATTAAACGAAAAAATTGATTTAAATAACTAAATTTTAATTTCGCGGTATAATGAGTTTCAATTCTATATCCATCAGGTACAATTGAACAAATTAGACCATATTTTGACCGCAAGATCTTCTTCAAAATATATTTTTCTTCATTTTCTGTAGTAAAATTAAAAATTAGCCCATTAACTCACAATCCAACACTTCAATCACTCGATAATTTCTCAAACAATTAGAATTTAGTTACCACAATCTTATTAATTTCTTACGTTTGAAGATATGTAGAAATAATGTTCAGATTGGGTTTGACGTGTAGCACAGTGATGTTATGGCTGCACGTCCTATAGTGACTGGAATGAATCACGCATTGTGGACGTTCGATGAGTTTTATGTGGTAAAAAAACACTTTTAATTGACGAAGTGACAAATTTAAAATATTTACACACACTTTTTCTCGACGAAATTTTCGAGAACGACTTGCGTCCTCATCGTCATGGCCGTTTGTGAAAAAAGTAAGATTGGAATTTCGAAACATATTTTTCAATACAACCGTATTTCACTTCGCTTGTTCTTTTTGCGATGACCAGACAACTTTGTCCAAGAAAAATAAAAATCAGTATATTCTCTAAGCTCAAACGAGGACGACAGGTTAGGCCGAAACAAAAATCCTTGTCGTTTCTCCCGGCTGCTATCATCCACGCCCATATACCGGTCCTCCCGAGTTCCCACCGAATCGCGCCCACGGTCAACCCCATAATCTCAATGGCGGCCTTTCGTCGACGACGATACGCTTGTTGGATCACGCCAGCGCGGGCCAACGCACGAATGATGTGGGCGAGTGTTGTGTAGGAACGGAACGGAAAAGTTCCGTTCCTAGAAACTGGTTCCTTTATTGAGGAACTTCGGAACACCTAGGTCGCTAGGTCACAGGAACTGGTTCCTTTTTTTTGAAGAACTGAAATGGGTGTTCCTTTTTTGTGTACAGGGTTCCTTTTGCCAAAACCTTTAATTTTCTAAGAGTACAATTATCCGAAAAGTGTCGTCAACGGAACAATTTTGCAGCATCAAAAAGAAATTGCTAAATATATTGATCTGCTGAAAGCTTTTGGTCTGTGTCCGCAAATCTACATTTGTGCTGTAGATTAATTCCCGCTAATGTATTTTTAAAAATATATTTTAATCTAATGGGCGGAAAAGGAACGGAAAAGTTCTAGGTTCCTTTTGAAAATCAACTAGGAACGCCTAGGTTCCTTTTCATATTGACGAACTGTAACGGGAACTGGTTCCTTTTCAAAAAGGAACGAACCCAGCCCTGGATGTGGGCGAGTGTGTAGCGCGCGTTGACTTCGATTGGCGCTCGCTCGCGCGCGTGCCAGCGGTAAAACAGCCCCGCCCGCACGCCCTGCCGTCCGCACCGTACAAACGCCAGCCCTCCCACATCGCTACAAAGGCTATCTGGCTGGTGAAGATCCAGAAAAGGATTTCTTTATGAGCGGAGGGCGCGCGCACTCACACACATGTACATGCACACGTTGAGCTTACATATCCCGTGCAGACAGCACCTCTTTCGCGCGCGCCGTACTTTCTCCCGAGCACGTGCCGGCGTAATGGGGCAGGCGCACGACGAACGAGTGGCGTTTGACCTGCCGTGACCCCCACCTTCTTTTTCTCCTCGTGCCCCCCGCGCGCGCGTACTGTCGATAATGTCGACTCGAGGCGGGCAACACCGATAGTCCTAATGAGACCCCGCGTTTTTGTACCATTTTCTAACTTATCCCACATATTCCATCACACAGAGACAGAGTGCAACCTAGTAGAAATTGTCATATTATTAGTAGGGGGACACACCGACCGCTAAGCCACCAGCACCTCCCGTAAAGATGTACGAGTATGTCCGTATTCCGAGAGTGAAGTTGAATCTCATGCATAGATAATGTGATCTCGCGTTCGTCATTTAAGCGCAACGCCGAGCCCAGAAATGATAGTCCAGGTCGTGCTGAACCTGAAAGAGATTTAGCCGCCCCTCACAGTTACCACCTCGGTGAGACTAAGGGGCGGCTGATTTCCCCTGCAAACTCTTTTTGTAGGGTGATGGCGTGAGAACTGTATTGTTTTATCCTTTTCATGTCAATAAAAAAAAGATGACGCGAGGAACATTAAATGGTAGTCGAGTATCTGTAGACGAGTATGGTAGGGCATATCCTTTGCGGATATGGGCGTCAGTGATCAGTGGCTCAAATCAAAATATAAACGAGGATGAGAGCTTTGGAGAATTATCCGTGAGAAAAAATGAGACTTCCTATCACAATGCACAGAAATTAGGTGACGCCCATCAAACGTCCTTTTTTCGCGATTGAACGAACTTCGGCTACGAATTGGAATTTGTGACGCGGCGGAAAGTGAGGAGAGGCATCGACCAAACCTCCAATGAAATGTAGATGGATACTTGGTCTGAAGAGGAGAGAGTTTCAGCGACAAGACATAACGGTTTATTCTTGGGTCATTGCCTCATTGGCCATTTTTCTCCAATCAATCGTTGCCTAAGACCACGACGCAAACCCTCCCAAGACCTCGTGCCGATAAAACCCATATTTAAATCGATATGCCTTGGACTATTTTTTGTTTACATTCCAAACGACTCACAATGCATTTAAAAGTCACCTAAATTTCAGAAATAGAGTTTAAATTACACTACGGAAATTCTCCCTACGTTTGACTCACCCAACCAAGTAAATACTTGGTATACACTGTATACGATAAGATGAGCTGTGTTTAGCTTTTTTTATTGAGAATAATTTTATTTTGACGTTGTGATATATATATTATAGTACGTGTACGACTTTAACATTAAAATTATTCCATGTGACAGTCGTTGGAACATATTTGAAAGACTAACAATATTGCATTTAAATTAATACTGCAATGCATAGCCGCATATTTGCGGTTGTTCTCGTTTTTAGTAGACAATGCTAACACCATATTCACTCGTAGGCACTGACACTGGCCTTCAGGAAACGGTTTATCGCCCGTCCTCAACTTGTGCATGACCATATCTACTAATTAATCTAGTTGATTCAATTATAACTCAAGTCAAACTCCGGCGGTCGTTCAAGCGCGATTGCGTTCGTTAACCTTTATTCCCACGGCCAGTTTGTGGTGACACTGCAGTGTTCCTATACGCGGGCGAGCGCGGTGGGTGGCCCGTTCGAATGGAAACGCGGAAGACACTCGATTCAGTGAAGCGTCATAGCGAACTTGAATCGAGCACCGCGTTTCCGCTCAGATGGAGCGGGCGGCGCGCGTTTTACAGATTGGCTTTTTATACGCTGTTTCCATTAGCTGCATTTTTCATTAGTGGTGCTCGGAGCCAGTCTAAAAATTGTAATTGCCAATTCGTGGATTCCTAATTAGCGTGGAACATATAGGAAACGAATGCGCACGGGGACGCACTGTAGATGCTGGGTGCCGTGCACTTTTGTATCGGATCCCATTTGCCGGTATACGTGTACACGTGCATATGGGAAGATTCAGATTTCCGATAACACACGCTCGTACCATCACACAAAGTGGATATTGGTTCTTGGAAATGCAACACATAAACACAGAATAGACAGCGGTGGTAAGCAGAAGGAAAATAATAGCGTCACTGATATTAGTCTTCGAAAACTGCCTATATTTTTCTTTTCCAGAAAAACGGTTGAAAATGCAGAAAAAAGTATGTCGAGTAGTCATTATTATTATTATTTTTTTTTGTTAAGGTCAATGTTGTGAAAATCTTTATAAGTTATTAGCAAAAACTAAATTTGTTCTATTGAATTATTAGTTAAAGATACCGTTCTGTAATGCAGTTGACAATGTTACAGTCACATTAGCGACCGAACTACGAATAATGAAACCGCTTTTGCGTGCCATAAGCGAAAATAAAAAGGATTTTTTGAGTCACGTGTTTAATCCGACATGAAAATGACGGGTACCCATATGTGTTTATTTAAATGATTAGTCATCATAGTTCAGAGGTTTTTTTATGAAGAAATTATAAGATTGTGGCATATGCCAATGTAAGATTATGACATATGCCAATGTAAGATTATGACATACGCCATGATCAAGCCTATATTAAATAATATGTTTATGTAGATAGACCGTAAATTTCATCTTCACACACACCCACGCCATGTGCCCTGCAGCATCGGTTCCCTATGCTCAATGATATTGTGCCAGGGCGAACCGAAAACAGAAATTACGATCGACGTTACGGAACATAAATGTTTTCCCATTACACCTGCATTAGATGCGGCGGAAAGTCTCTTGCGCGGTAAAAGATAACGCTATATTTATTTTAATGTGTCCTTTCCGAGTATTAGCCTATGCAGTATAAATGCCCGTGGCATCGTTGTCCTTGTTTAAATGACTTTTCGTGCGACAGCATAAATTATATTATCAGACGGCGGGGCTACCACCTGCTAGGTAAATCATTTTAGAAGTCGTTAGTTGCACTCTTTATGTTATGGCTTTAATTGTCCGGAATTAAAAAGTATATATCCTAAAGTACACCAACAAGCAAAATCTGAACAACAGATATGTACCAATAGTTCATTTTTTCAGTACTAGGTGCATTGACCCAAAATTTGCACTCGAGTTTCATGAGAACTGTTGAGTGAAAACTATTACTAATTCGTATCAATTTGTCACATTGACAGAACATATCTCGAGCTTTCGCTTACAAAAACAAAAACTACGATCAAATATTAATTAAAGAAAACATTGGGAGAAAAAAAAAACATTCCTTCAATTTTCAAATCAAATCAAATTAATTCCCTCAATTGCCATTATGCAGAACTACGCACTAATAATTTTAACCTTCAGAAGTTTATCCTTACGAGATCAAACACAGCGCCAATCGCCCATCAACAATTCTGGTGAAGACCTTTTAGTTGAAACCCTGCCTTGACAAAGAGATCGACTTTGGTGGTGTAAAATTATGCGGCGCGGCGCGTTTAATATTTATGAATTCGTGTTTCTTATCTCGTTCTTCGCTTGTTAGCGAGCTGCATGTCCACGCTGAATGTGCATGTTAACTTTGTTTAGCCTAATTATATCGTTAATGTATGCCTGGTATATAACTGCATCGGTGTTTATGCTTTGATGTTGTGTGCATGTACACTGTCCAGTCAAATGTTACAACCATCTACCTTATTCAACTTAGCGAGCCTGCAGCCAGTCCCCAGTTACCAGGGGACAAGGTCGCGAAAAATGTGAATGGTTCTTTCGTGTAATCCTGTGTTATAGTGGTTATAGTGTAAGGTGTATTTTCACTTTCGCTTTTCAGACGCCTTGCACAAATTTCCTGACTAAGTGCGGTTTGGCATAAAACAAATCGTCATGCAGTTTCAATCATGAAGTAATAGCGTTCCATCTTGGCACTATTCTTATATACTCGACGTCGTTCGTACTATGTGGCATCGGTCAAGATTTGTTTACGGCAACGCTGAATTCGTTTATCGTGTTCGGCTGCTGCGCAACTGGAAATTAGATTTTTGCCGACGTTTTAATACTTTTCTAATTTCTAGTCACAGCAGCACGTCGTTTCATTACGACAGCATCTTTTGTTTCTCAACTTCTGCTTCCCCATTTTTGGGTCAAGGCAAGCGCGGGAAATGGACGCTTGTTTTCTCTAGAATCCTGTCGCAACGGCAAATCGTTAGTTGTCGATAAGAAGATAACTTTCTCAGTATCTGGTGTTATTATAGCTGTAGTGAATTTTCAATGTGATTTATGAGTTGTACAGTGCATTTTGCAATTAAAATTACAACATAGAGTGTAATAATAGATTGGCGAATTTAAATGTATACCGTGTATGCGAATGGGGGACATGTTCCGTAACAGCACCGAACAGTAAGATGAGCAAAGTCTGATGAACTCTCGTTTAAAATAATAATAATCAACAAACATTTATTTTAGTAACCCCTGAGTGATTTTAAACATTTTTTAAATTTTTGTTTCCAATTTAGAGTTTTGACGAAATTTCAAGGTTTGTTCTTTCACGATTTTGATAGGTATCGCCAATATTAAATAATCACTGTTCTATTTACTTGAGTTTGTTATACTGTTTTCCTTTCTGTACATCGCTGTTCCCTTTCGTTTATACCCAAAGTGATATTTTTTTTTAAATCACCGTAGTTCCTAGTGCACTACAGGAAGGAGTACTGCACCCTCATGTATCTATGGAGATGTGCGAGGGGCAGGGAAGGAAAGGGATGGGAAATGACAGCTGGAATAGCCAGACTGCAAGAGCCACACCTAAGCTAGGGACTCCCTAATGGAAGCTCAGGGATGTCGCCAGTACCCCAGGCTAACGAATAAACGAAAGCCTGGGCCGGGAATCGAACCCGGGACCGTCCGCTTCGTAGAATGTTGCCATACCCACTGAGCCATCGGTACGTACATTTTTTTTAAAGATGTCCTATCTCGTCCACGTCGTATACTATCGAATCACGAGTATAGACATGTATGATGGACGAGAATCAGAATTACACGCTGCATTTATAATCAGTGCTGATTTTTTTTAATTCGTGAGGGGGTGTTGGATCAGGTTACCCAATCGAAATATCTGCACTATTTGCTCCCGGGTCACCGGCTGGCTAGGCTAACAACCATCAAAACCAATCTGGAGTTGTTTTTTTAAATCGCGTTTTCCACTGATGCATTACGAATGCATTTCATTACCAGAAAGCCAAAACAAAATTGTTTTGTTCTGGCACTAAACTGTTCTTTTTGTGCGCATAAAAATAAACCGCAGAGCATTTACGATTGACCATGTCCACGAGCATGCATGCGTGAGCCCGGTACTAAATACGCTTGTCATCCTTTTTAATGATTTTTGAGGGCAAAGAAGTTACACAATAACAACCAAACAAAACAAAAAATAGAGGCTGCAGTTACACGTAATGCTCCTAAAGTTCCAATTGCACATGCCCGCTTTCAAATAAACAACCATTTATTTTTGAATAATTGAAATTGCTGAGACATGCAGCATTAATAAGCAAGTCTGACTTGCCAGTGGGTTTGGCTCTATCATTGTTGAGAAGGGTTTTTTTTTTTGTATAATTCCGTTTGACTGTTAGTTCTGTACCTGAAGTTCACGAAAACAAATGATACGAACTATGAGGACAAAAAATACGAACTATTCAATTTCTATCAATATAATCGGTATTGCGTTGATGTGACAGAAGCCGTCTATGGTCAGAAGTTGGGCAGAAGTAAGAAATCTCAGAAAAACGCAAACGAACCAAAGAACGCGAACAGCTGACCGAATTAAGGCCAAAAAAACGGTGGTAGCCAATTCAGAAACGATATGCTAGTACATTATTAACATGCTACGTCATCGGACCGTAACAACAGCAACAATTTATCCCGTCCATAAATGAGTAAACAAACTCTCGAGGTATATCAAGTTAGCGGATTTTTTTTTTTTTTAATTTGCCACGATATGGGTATTGTGATTTGTTTTTATGATTTGCCACATTTTTAAGGTCGATTACGCGCGCCGTGTGGCGTATTTTTTGTGGTCACTGCATTCAGAGCTCGACGATGGTAATTGGGTTCTGTACTATAACAAATTCCCCCGCCTTGACCCTGTTGTGGACTCGAGTATGTCGACTGGAAAATTGTTCGAATGCCCAATCTCGCCAATCTTTGGTCTGACCGTGTAAACGCTTCTTCCGCGGTCAACAGTAGTGTTGGGAAGGAACGGAACTGGTTACTTTCCTGAGGAACTCTGTAACACCTAGGTTCCATTTCCAAGAAAGAAACGCTTGGAACGATTTCGTTCCATTTTTTTTTTCAGGAACTGGAACGTTCGCTCCTTTCACAGTGCGTAAAATGAAAAAAAAAAAAAAGTGTGATTACGCTTGCATTCGAAGTTAACGGGATAAAAATCCCAGTTACTAATGGAATTGTTGGGATAAATTGAATTTTAGATATTTTAGTCAGTTAAAGTGATTTTTTAATATATTTAGTTTTTAACCAAAGGAACGAAAAAGTTCCACTTTATCAGAGACAGAAGCAGTCACGATTCCCGGTTATCAATTATTTAATTTTATTTCTGTCTGAGCATACGAGATAGAGAAATAAAATTGAAAAAAAATTACAATACTCGATACCAATTCCTTTCAGCGGTAACGCGATCCACAAAAATACGGTATGAATGAAACTGAAGGTGGAGGAATATTGCACTGCGCGCGCATGAACACCCCTGCATTAATTTGAGGGGGAAAAAAATAGATTATTCATCAACTCAAGGTTTCGGCATTTCCTAAGCTTAAGATGGCCATTCATAGTTTCTACGCTGTGGAGGCGGCTTCAGTCAACTATGCAAATAGAACACGCAGATGAGTCGCTTCTGCTTTGTCGTTAAATTTTCCCCGGCCTATCCACGTGACCAATTAATGCGTCGCGAAAGCTCATTTGCATGCCTATCTGGTCGAATACGAAATGGCAAGTAGATTGTATGCTAATGATAGATAGGACTAGGAGACCCTCGCATGGCATGAGTTTGGCGGTCGTTTGGTCATTGAAAGCTGTCGATCAAGTGCACACGGCAACAACCACCACCACCACCACCCAAATCCTCCGCGCATACATTGTTATCGAAGCTTGTTTGCTCAACACTGACGTGCTAATGCCACCATATAGGGGCTTGGAGAAAGTGATAAACGAAGCGTCTACCAGAAACTGTTTTAACTTTCGATTTCTTCCGTGGATTCTTGGCGACTTAATAAAATTTGAGCCACACATATGGTAGCAAAAGAGAGCAAATTGGCTTATAGGTTTGTATAAATCCGTTAGGGAACGAGCTTGGAGGAAATGCCGAAAGCAGGCATAATTCAACTGAGTTTCAAGTGGAAACCTTTCAATTATTTTTGAGTACGAATGTGTATGCAAACTACGATCAACAAGAAACTTATTTCAAAAATCGTTTGAAGATAGCAAAAGACTGTTCGCGATCTCGAAACGTGAAAATTTGATCTGTTTGGGAACTGTAACTCTAATAATTCAAATACTTTTAATATCATATCGATTTCATTGGTAAATAAAATGCTATTTTTGCTCATTTTCACACGTATTAATTAATTCAAATATCAAACAAAAACGAGGCATATCAGTTTGAAGATCTGTCATGACGTCATCCACCGTAATTTATTATTATTTTTTTATTAAACATTTTTTTTAATTATTATTTTTTTTTAAATTATTATTATTTTTTTTCTTTTTTAATAATTTTAAAAAAAAATTTTTTATATTATTATTATTTTTTTTTTTTTTTTACATAACCGGGTGAAGCCCAGCATAAAGCTAGTAAATCATAAATTTCAACTGAATTGTAAACTGAAACGGGTACCCAGTATCAGGATGTTACTGGGTCATGCCAACGAAATTCAAAGGCGCGGGCGTCTAGGCCGAATGTAGCAACGCAGCATCAGACCAATTTGGCCGCACACACATGCATCCAAAATGCACGTAGGCAGAGGCAATCCAGGCATGCGGGCAGCCATGCACGCACGTGTTAAACAGATAAACGTTTTTGCCATGCAACTAGGTCGGGTATGCGTACCACCGCCTTCACCGCCCCCGCCCACTATATACATGCGTGTTGGCAATTGCCATCCATGATAAGGCATTTTTGTCTAGATATTCGCGAGATGTATGCGATGATGATGGTTGTGTTACCCCACTCGCCCTTCTCCATATAACCTCAACTGACAGTTCAATTTCTTGCACTGGCGAGTGTGGCATCATCCATCCACCATGCCCACGCACACATTTCATGACTGATCGACTTTCAGAACTTCCTGTCTGACGTCCATTTCCACGTGACCTACATGCTCGCTCGCACATCTTGGACATCTTATCAACAGTGTTGGGTTCGTTCATTAAAAAAAAACTCGATCAAGTTCCTACGGAAATTAAAAGGAACTTCGCCGTTCTTTTTTCAAAAGGAGCCTGGAACTTTTCCGTACCTTCCATTCAAAAATATTTGAAAACAAATGCCGAGTGATACAACAGATGCCGAGTTAAAAAAATTTTTTTTTTTAGTAATTTTTATTTGATGCTGTAAAATTGTTATTCTGTCGATACCGTTTGGAAAATTTTACTCGTAGAAAACTGAAAGTTATGGCAAAAGCGATCTCGAGAAAAGGAACCTTGATTCCAGAAAAGGATACAGAAAAGGAACATTAAAAGAACCTCCATTCCACTTCCTTAAAAAGGAACTAAACCTAGACGTTCGAAAGTTTCTCAAAAAAGGAACCAGTTCCTAGGAACGAAACTTTCCCGTTCCGTTCTTACCTATCAACTGCCAATCAACAATTTAGATACGGGACGTCAATTCTGTCTTATGGCGGTATGGCGCTCAAGATCCACAGATAATCGAGATTATTTTTTTCTTGCACAAAGTTGACTTGTTTAAAATGGACAGACAGGTGTTGTTTACCGAATACGGCTCGATTCCGATACAACATGGGTACTCTCTCTACCGGGAAGCGACATCAAGCGTCATCATAATCCAAAGTTTGGCTCACGAATTCTCTGACATTACGACTTCCACAACGGCAGTTAAAAATAAAAGGTGCAGAGTAGTTTTTCGAGTAAAGAAGCGTTGCGCCCCCCATCGACCGAACGTGTGTTAATAATGCATACGAATACAGAACACGGTAGTGCGGGGAAATAATCGATTTTTGTCATATTGCATTCAGCGAAAGTGCACCCTTTTCATAAGGCGAACATTCTTTATTAATATTTCGAAGTAAAAATCACGTGGCGCTACCAAAAACATTAATGATTTATACACCACTCTTGTGGCCATATTTGAAGGTGAACAATATTAATAAGAAATTAAGGCCAACATTGTAATAAGATATGCAACTGTACGAACAAAATTAAGGGGTAGAACGAAACAACATATACGTAGAAAAATTAAAGTGTGTCGGTTGTGTCTTTAGATTTTCTTCGTTTAACCAACAACGACGATTTAGCAATTATATATTTTTCACAATCGTAGGTAGGGCTCATGCCTGTGGTCGGCTGTGTATAGCTGCGATTACGGTATAGTTCAACAAATATACTGTATGTCGATATATTTTTCGATTGTTGAGGGACCTGCCTGCAATCGTATATGTCTTTATATGTTTATTTCTGGTTGAAACAACGTCCGTATCGTACTGTTGGGATTGTAGCGCAAACTACATGACAACTTATTTCCTTGGCATAAAATAGAGTTTAGTTTCAAATCTTACATATCTATTTTATGCACTGCGCGTGGAGAAATGTAAATTCCATTCTACCACGTGCATAATTTAAAATTGATCTTGCCAACTGTGGTGTGGTGTGGATATGTGGATATGACTATAGTGGATATGGTCACAGTCTACTAAGCGGGTGGTCCAGGGTTCGATTCCCGGCGCAGGCTTTCGTTTATTCGATCC
>JAUJYS010004406.1:0-12005 GCA_033995665.1 Melogona broelemanni | reverse complement strand
GTAGTGAATATCGCTACAGTAGAGTAGCTTTTCGTGTTGCTTTGGCAAAGTCTGAGGGGCATATTTTTATTTCGAATAAACGAGAGCCCGCATCGTGAATCGAACCCGGGACCGTCGCACCGCAGTCGGTTGCAATACCAGACAATAAGGACCAGTCGTAGAAATATTTTGTACATTGTCAAGTTAATTTGAGTGCTGTTTGGACATAATGACGAGCGTGACAATTTTCAGATTTGCGTCGAGATGCTGAACCGTACTGTAGTTTGAAACTGGGAGAAAATGCCACCCAGAACGTAGTTTCGTTTCTTAGAGCGAATGCCAAATTCGAAAACGGTATTTAAAAATATATATATTGAGTATCTAGCATGGCATTAGTCCACTCTCACTATACAACAAAGTTGTAGCAGCAACTTGAAATTTTAAAACAGGGCGATATCAGAATATTCAAAAACCAAAATAGCAATTTAAATATGCATGTGTTTCCGGATTAACGAATAGATGGCCCGTGTTTCTACATGTTATATATCGTTGGCTCATTCGCACGGCAGGCGCGCACTTGTTCGAAATAATCGCGGCAATTCGACTGGAACCCCGGCAAACCTAATTAGATTTAGTGTTGCCACTTAACCCGAGATGGAGTTACAACTATAGTGAGTTGCGCCGCCCGGTCAGCTATTTTAGAACCAGACGTTCTGGGCTACGAGTGTTTTGTTTTCTTCTCGATTGCGCGCCGAACGGACAATCTTTTTCTATTGTAATATGCGTGTTCGACATCTCTTATCGTAAATGTTCAACCATAAAAAGTATTTTGACATTTAAAAAAATAATAAAAGGAAAGCTGCACATATTATTAATTTATTTTTGCTGCTTCGTCGTTGTCGTCAGTTGCCTGTAATGGTTTGTAATGGCCTGTAATGTGTAATGGCCTGTAATGGTTTCCTTTTGCAATACAATATTGCGCTGCTGACTGGAACTGGACTGTTTATGTCTTTTTTCCAATGCCATAAGTAGTTCAATCAAAGATAGACACGCTGGCACCGATCAGATAATCGCCTTTCTAATCCTGACGTAATCACTTCGACTTCTTCCAAGTCGTTCTGGCTGATCTGGTGTTCAATAAGTTTCGGTTCCCATTTCCAATATTACGGGCATACCGTTGTTGCACAAAGCGTATCTATTTGAAATGCCGACTGAGTGCACTTTCAGTGCAAAACGTTTTTCGTATGGTATTGTGTTTAATCGTGATCGGGAATGCCGATATCAAAAGTCTATCTCGTTATTATTTCTGCAGTTTAGGTAAAAAAAATGAACTGAACTTTTGACGAACATTTCTACTCAATTTCCAAAAACTATTTCCAGTTTTATTGTTGACTCAAATAAATTTCGAAAAAAATTTCTGAATAACGGCAAAGGGCGCTGTAGCTACCCCTTTAGCCGGCCAGCCCGTAACCGCTACGTTTTTAAATTTGAAAAAAATATAAATTTAAAATTAAATGCTATATTTACTATATTATATTATTATGTTATTATACATTTACAAATTTTATATTTTATAGGGCGTATTCATATCTTTAATATTGCTAAATATATCAATATATAATATATTTAAATGTGAATAAAAATCTGAAATTAAAAATTCAATTGGCCGGTTAAAGGGTTAACGTTGCAAAAAACGGAAAACTTCGACCGCTTAAGGGTATGAATAAATTTTCATTAACTTATATTACAAACAGCTTCTACATAAACTCCTACGAATTTGTAACCTAGCCGACATTTGATTATTAGGAAATCCGATGACGTTTCAGTACTGTTTTACTTTGTGTACACTACTGTATGTGTTTGAAGGTATAAAGGTAAATCCTATTTCACTTCCAGTTTGCTCACTAGCAAATGTTGGAACCGGATGGCCGAATTCACCATTGCCGGTTCGCGACACACCTCTGGGTAACCCGACTTTTTGAACCCCCGCCAATCCCCCTATACAAGGGACGCAGATCAAATCCGCGAACAAACTAGACACGAAGCCCAGAATTTATGCCAGTCAATCCTTTAATTCTTCCGGGGGCACCTCGAGCGCCATAATTAGTGGTCTCGGCCGGGGAC
The DNA here is from genome assembly GCA_033995665.1 of Melogona broelemanni. NCBI lineage: Eukaryota > Metazoa > Arthropoda > Diplopoda > Chordeumatida > Chordeumatidae > Melogona > Melogona broelemanni. The sequence goes on along the minus strand of JAUJYS010004406.1, from coordinate 9,902 downwards.
TTATTTGGTGGAAGTCGCACTCAGGGCGACGATGACTGTACGCTCGTATGTGCCCTACCCTGTACCAGGAATGATGCTTTCAAGAGTAATCAACAAAGATTTATTTTTCTTGTAATAAAAGATCACGCCTTAAATTTGTATTTTTTTTTTTTAAATCAGTTTCTTGAGTAGGGTGTTTGATTTGTTTCCCTATATCTTCAGAAATGCAAAATGAAAGAAACAGTTCAATAGATAACTATTTTATTATTATTGTTATTTTCTAGTTTGTATTTTTATTTTATTTTTCTTTCTGCTGTGCTCAATCAGCAACATTATACAAAACGCGGGAATGCTTCATAGAGAGCATTGGCATCTGACATGGACAGAGAAGCAGATTATTTGCAATAAACTCAATAGATAAACTCGATGGATAAACTTAATTTTAGTTTCTGTTTTCCATAAGCGCTATGTTTGTCTTCGCCGACTTGAGCTGTAATATTTAATATTACACAAATTTTGAAAAATACCATCGTCGCATTTTATGCACCCTGGGCCTCCGCCACTGTTAGTCTCCAGCAAGTTAGCCACCGGTTTCAACGTGATCCTGTCTTGGCACCACATTCACCCTACCATACTCCTGCTAGTCCCAGCCGATGAGAGCTCATCTAGCCAATTTTATGGCTTGGGAAGTTGGGCCGACGTCGGTTCCCTCGTTCAGGTTCTCGCGACCCCACCCTTCGGTTTGTTTTCACTTGTCCGGTTGCCGGTTGGTCCATTCCCGTTCTCGCATTTTGCGAAAAATATATAGTGGATATTGGCACCTCACATTATCACTAGATGGCGTTGTTGCGGTCCACCTGACTGGATTTGTAGGGATTTTGAACTTTCTTCAAAGTTTGTTTCAATTTTGAAAGTGGTCATTTTTCATGATATTGAGAAGCTACCCTCCGGCGAAAGTCGACAATGTTAAGTCAATCTCATTTCCATCCGAACATTATTGTTGTGGGTGTTTATTTCAGAATTATTGTTGTATTTCATCATTGACCCTTTTATTTGTTTTATTTTACGAAATTCAGCTACGGGTACACCATGGATACCATGTCCGGAAAAATATCAGAACAATATATATATTTTCTTTTTCAATTCATTGTTGTATATTTTAGAATTCGCTGTCCTTTGCACAATAGCAATCGAAATATCGATATATGGCTACGGGTCCCATGGCCACGCGCGATGCCGTCATTCGTCAACCGACAACGGAACAACAAATATTTTTCTCCCTGTTTGAATGCCAACGGCCAATAGTGCAGATCAATAGAACGCTCGCGTTCCACTATTAAGCCCCAGGTACACAAGTATATGGCAATTATTTTACCGTCTTGGCTTTCTGGCTACCTGTTCATTGGTGCCGTAAACGGGAAGCTGTTGTTTTAGCTCGGATTATATATAGGACGTGAAGCAGCAATATGAAATATCTGATCACGGGGTGAAATTAGAAATTTCCCCCATAGTGTTTGACGTTTGTTCGTAGTGAAGTAGCATAAGAGCAAATCCTATTATATCGCACCGATACTTATTACAAGTCAGTTTTTTTTATTATTTTGTTTTTAATCTTAGCATATTCGAGACAGTTTCGAGTTCATACTGCAAACATTTGTATTTTTGGGGGAGTGTCACAGCTTTACTTTCGAGTTAGGAATAGAGGTCTGAATCGAAATTCAACTCAACCCTACTCTGTCTCTGCATTGGAATTCAAGATGTCATAAACTTACCCAAAATGCTAAAAACAATTTTTTTTCTCGGAATTGACATTGATTATTTACGTGGAATTCGTGTACACGAATTCAAACTTAATACCTATTAATTTTCGGCTATCATGGAAACACGGAACCAGGTGATTAATAGCTCTAGATCTCCCATTCTCTGTCCCGGACATTGAACAAAACCGTTTTCGCCTTCCAGCCTATCTTTAGCATTGAGCGCTACCGTTTGGCGCCGCTAAATTTTACAGTACTCCCAAGCACAATTCTGATTGTACGGTGATAAAGTATAAATATTTGTCTGGTCGTAAATTTTGTGGCTCTCGAATCACCATTTACCAATCTCCCTCGTGTACTAACGGCCCTCGGAAAAGCACGAGTCCCTGGCCCGAATTGCAACATGTATACGAAAAAGAAAATGGCGTTTAATCGTCATTTCGTCGCATTCAAATGCTGGCGTAAAACTCATTCCTCTATTAAATATATATTTTTTTTAATGCGAATAAACGAGTACCCTGCCCAACTTTATTCGTCGTATGTGAAAGAACCGTTTAATTCGCACGTGCCGTGAGAATCGAAATGTTTCGCTTTTAATGAAAAGCCATATGCTTTCATTCGGCTCGTGTATTTCGACTAAATCGAAAACTGACGATGACACCGGTCCTGTCATACGGATCTTAATCTTATCATAACGCGCGGGACTGTATGCGCGCAGCTTATAAATTGGGAAGAGGGAGTGCGCCATAAATCCTTTTTATCCCAACCGGGCCTTGATAAGCGGTTTGACATTTTAACGGAGATCCCAGGGACGTCGGAAATTATCTCGGAAGAAAAAGGTGTTTTCCTTCCGATAACTGTAGATTGGTCGGCTCGTTTATAATCCGAAAGAGATGGCATATTTTAGAGGGACCCACTTGAAGTTGGTAGTATTTCTGCATTTGTATCGCCGGTGTGCGTGGTTCACTTTTTCAATTTTATTATAGCGCATGTAATAAGTTATTTTTTAACTTGCATTCATATTGTACATTTTTTTTATAATTTGTGTCAATAAAAATCAAAATCAAATCAATGATTTTCGATTTTAATCACTTTAATTAATATCAATAATGCGATTAGTCGATTACTTACCCCTCTAAAGACTTGATCATTAATTGAGGGGAGCATTTTCCTTTTATCTAATTTAATATTGAGGAAATTGGGAATGTAATTCCTTTCCCCGTGAAACGCTTGAGCATTATTTGTCTCCATGAACCCGGGATCGAATAAACGAAAGCCCGTGCCGGAAATCGAACCTTGGTCGCATTACCGACTGATCCACGATGAATCGTATTTATTTTATATGAAATGACAAGTAGACATGGTGCAATTAATCGAATTTATTGCGAAAGATAAGTCAGTTTTGAATTGTTTTCGAACTTATCTTACGATTTGGTTGGATTTATTTTGATTTTTGAAGTATGACATAGGGTCTACTCCCTTCCCCTCCTCAAGACTTTTTGTCAATTTTATTTGATCTTTTGTTACGACAAATAACTCGTGTATGTTCTTTTAAATTTCAACCCCATAACTTAAGCAGCTTATCTGCATTTAGACTCATGTCTAGATTAAAATGGGAGCGGACGTGCCGTAAATTAAAAATGCTCACGAACGCTGTAGAATAATATGATCTTTTCCTGTGATCCACCGATTTTGACTGTGTGAGCGTATTTGTTATGAGTTCGTCACTTTTTATATTATTTGATTAGATCAATAAATATGCACACGTTTTCTATCATTGAATGCATGACCGTCGATTAGATATTTCGGTGTAGTCAAACCTGCTACTCTTCCATTTGCTGCAGTCGAGTCACCACCTTGCTCATGTCCTGCTGCAGTCTACCAGTTTCGCTCTTTCTCTGCAAAACAAACCCAAATTCAGGTTATTGAATGTGGTTGACATGCTTTTTATAGTGTTCACTGCGCATTTGATCAGAGATAATTAGTGTTGAATTATTGATATTGTTTATTGACGCACATTTCGTCATTTTGCAGGTGACTGCTGATTTTTTGTCAAGATTTTAAACGTTATAATAATATATATATTTAATAATATATAATAATATATTGATAATTAATTTATATTATTTATTGTCGCACATTTCGTTTTCTGGAAGGTAACTGCTGAATTTTTTGTCAAGATTTGAGCAGAAATATTAAAAAGTTAAAGGAAATCTGTTGTATTCAGGTATGCGTATACTAGGAAAACGGATACAAGTCAGCATTGTCATATTGCTTAGTTTTCGCCAAATGGCGATATTTAATTTTTAGATGAGGGAACAGGACCGCTAGGAGCGTTGGAAATGCTTAATTTTAAAAACCTTTTACTGTGTGGCATGATAAGAGCAAATAATACTTACGATTCGAACTTCGCCGTCGAGTCTCTCGTTAAGGGTTGTTTTCACCACCTGAACTGACTCAGCCAACTTCCTGAAGCTCGTATGAAACTAAATTTAGAAAATTGATTTCGTTTAATTAGATGGGACAATAAATTGTTGGAATGGTGACCATTTGTCATTCTCGCAGCAGTATATTTTCGAATTAACTGACGATTCTATTTTACTCGTTTTGTATAACTTACTATTTTTGAGTCTTCTTTCAGCTGTTTCTGTAAACAACAATTAAATACAAAATTTAATTATTGTTGACGTGTGGAAGTTGTTAATCGATTTTAATATTTCGTTCCCGTAGAATAATGCGCTAAAACTCGAATCGTCTTCGAAATATTCAAAAAAAAAAATTTAGTGATAGCGTCTTAAAAAAATAAGCATATTTTTGCGAATCTCTGAAGTTTACGAAAGTCGCGTAGTAATTGCCGCCAGCTGGCGTTAATTGATTGTAAAGTTGCTCTGTTATAAATTGCGGATCATTCACTTTGTGCTTGCCCCATGCACTCTTATGCTTACGTTTTAAGAATTAAAGGCTAAAAAATTGTATTTAGGAACCGTGTTGTAAAACAAATAATTAAATAGAGTCCTTGAGCAAAGGATAAAATGGTAACCGTTTCTTATCCTTTAGTCAAGGACTCCATTTAATTATTTGTTTTAAGAATTGTTTTCCTTATTTATTTACATACCACGTCGTCATTCATGACCTTCTCTCGTTGTAAGGCAGCTGCCGTTGGCGGCGCAGGTGGCGCCCCTACCGCCCCGACTGCAGTCGGATCGCGTTTCTTTAGCAGCTCGATGTCGTCTTTCAATAGTTTAACATCCGCGTTTCTGAATAAATTTTCAATGGAAGAAAACATGTTAAATTTGAATGAAAAAAATATTCAAGCTGTTTGCTACGCTTGATCTCTTGACTTATTAATACCAAGTTTGCTGAAACATTTCGTTTTATTTGGCGCAGTTGTACGCTCAAGATTGTTCCGTTTGCTGAGACGGGTTCGTTACCACTGTTGTGAGGTGTAATGTTATTCGAATAAGAACTATACTTGACCTGTTCCTTGTTTCGCCGTCCATTCTCGCCGTCACCCGACGGTCCAGAGCAGTAAACCGATCCTCGAGACCTCCAGTCTATATTGAGAATGCGAGACAATTGATAAAAATATTACTTATTCGAACACGTCATTTGGATAATAGAACTGTATTTTTTTCACAATTCTCATGAGTTCATAGTCGCAGGAATCATTGGAAAAGAACATATCTTTTGCTGATTTAATTTATGATCATGTAACGCGAACATAGCAGTTGGGCACAGCGAATAGTTACGGACATTTATTAATTCCCCACCTTATCATTATCACCTGATCATTATCAATTGCTGTTTTTTTTCTGCTAAATTTTGAAAATTTGAATCTTAACGTATTTTAATGAATCTTAACGAAATATTTAATCATTTAAGTGGAAATGTTTAACGTGGTTACGAGTAAAAATGCATCATTGGGCAATCCGTTTTTGAGCGAAATGGTCACCTGATTGAGTTTCATTAGTCCATCTACGTCATGCTGTAATCCGTTGACCTGTTGCTTGGTTTTCTCCTGAGTAAACAGGATCAAATCCAGCCTCTGATCCAGATTATTTCCGATGATCGCCGGCGATGTCTATAAAAGCGTATTAAGATTTAAGAGCGGTGCGATATGTCGAATTGCGTCATTTGGTAAAGCTGCCAATTAAAATGGATTTAGAATTTCGTTGTAAGTTTGTTTGTGCAAGTGCGAGCCAAACAACGAATTCGAACTTTTCCATACCTCGTTGATGGCGTGTTTGATTGGTGGGGTTTTGATCGGGGTCGTTTCTGCCAACGTGGGCTTCGCATTTCGATTCTCCTGAAATTGTTTTTATTTTAGATACAGATTCGTTTTTGAAACCTGGTTTGATATTCGATTTTTACATGCGTTTCTGTGCACTTGCCTGTATTTGATTCAATTTAGCGTCCTTTTCTTTGGCGTGTTTGTTTAGAGATTCGTCCATGGTTTTCATCTTTAACTTGAGATCTTGCACTTGCTTCTCCAGATCTTTGCGAACTTCGTTGGCATTTTCTTGGCTAATTTCGTGCACCTATGCAGAAATGCAGTGTTGGGTTCGTTCCTTTTCAAAAGGAACGAAACGGTTCCAGTTCCCGTTCCTCCGATGAAAAAGGAACCAGTTTCCGTTCCATTTTATAAAAGGAACCTGGGCCATTCCTAGGTCCTTTTTAAAAGGAACCTGGAACTTTTCTGTTCCATTCGATTAAAAATATTGTTTCAATTCTATGACATCATAACGTTGTGTGTAAAAATTAATAAAGATTCCCACGCAATTTTTATTTTCTTCTTGACATACGGGGGCCACAAGGAAATTTGTGGGAACAGGTATAAAGGCCATATGCTGATTTGCAGACACAGTCGGTTCCTCTGTCCGTCTGTCGACACTCTTTGGAAAATTCTACTCTTAGAAAATTGAAGGTTATAGTAAAAGGAACTCATTACACAGAAAAGGAACTCCTGTTCCAGTTCCTCAAAAATAAGAAACCAGTTCCAGTTTCACAAAAAAAAAAGAACCAGTTCCCGTTACAGTTCCTCAAAAGTTAGAAGAAACCTAAGCGTTCCTAAGTTTCTTAAAAAATAAATCAGTTCCTAGCAAGGGAACTTTTTCGTTCTGTTCTTGCCCAACACTGCGGAATTGCAATTTGTAGCTAGTTTTAAAGAGCAATCGTTTTGGAGCTCGTTTTCAAAGTAAAAGTTCGGTATAAAAGGTAATATTTATGTTAGATTGACGGGATAGAATTAGAATTGGCGGATACAAATTTTGATTAATTCACCAATAAAACCGGAAATGCGATTGTAATGTGAATAATTTTCTCCTAGAACATTACCTTAACTGCGTCCAATTTCCAGTTGATGGGATCTGCCGTTGTTCCTTTCGGGAGTTTTTGACCCTGCAGCGATAACATTCCGGCTCGAAAATTATCGTTGCATTCGTGAATTTTGCTCTTAAGTAAAGATCCTTGGTCCCGTCTAAAAAACAATAACATTTATACTATATTAATATTCATAAAAAATTTGCTCCTAGTCATTGAAGTTGTTACTTTTTTGTTAGAATTATATACGTTACTATATACGTAAACTTTTGCTTTTAAATCCTAAGTTCGTCATTCTCTCCCTGGCATATTTATTTTTCTGAGATGATGTCTAATCTGCCCGTTTCCTGATTACAACGATTTTTGAACGAGGGCGCTTCCATCCAATTTGAAGTCATTCTAGATTACGTTTGCCTTCGCTGCCGATAGGAGCCGCTATGAACATCGTTCGGAGCGAAGAACTAACGATTCGAAAAAATATTTGCACCAAAAATAAGTAACGTTCGACCAGATAATAACCGACAAATTTCGATCTATTGAAATATAATTTTTATCTAAAAAATAATCGAGCCATGAAATGCGTGTGACCCATTTCTCCACCGTGTGACACACAGCCTTGTTTATGACATATTTACTATGTCTACCTGGCCTGAATTTCCGCCGTCAAAACCTTTTCCATTTCCGTGACCGTCTTGTGCAGAAGCTCATCAAGGTCCTTGACATTTTTCGTCAGCTGTTCCAAATTGGCGTCACCCTTTTGCACACCCGTCTGCGTTACATATGGGTTAATATTTAAAAATCAATTTTAGATAATAATGTTACCCTTATTGCTTTTGGTGACACTTTCATTGGGGGGATGAAACCATTGTTAATTTGATAATCGTTTTTCGGCAACCCGAGGATGCCAAGTGAAAGCGTCTAGCTTACTGAGTGAAAGTTGATCCAATATTTACGCGGTAGTATTATTTAAAAAAGTTGCTCCAAAATTTATTTTGAATATTTCCTAACGAATTATTTGATTCTTTAAATATGTCAATTTTTATTCTCAAATACTGTAAAAATAATAATGAACATTATCATTAATTGTAGTCGCATTTTAAATAATGATATCAGCATATAAATTATTTCAATTAATCCTAACCTTTTTCTGAAGACTTAAGTCTGCGAGTATCTCAATACTTTACTTTCAAGCAAAAAATAATTTTTAATATTAACTAGGGTGGAACAAATAATTTATGAACATGCGGTAATTCCAAAAGGCATCATCCTTTAAGTACATAAATGTGGACCTTACTGTTTCCAGTTTTGCGATACGCTGGTGTACAGCGTCATTCATCTTGGTGATGTTATTGTCGACGTCATTCAAACTTCTGCGAATTTAAAATAGCAGCATCAAGCATTTTTTATTCTTGCCATCGAATCAACCACAATTCGGATAAATTCTCTAACCTCCCGTTTAGCTGTTTTCCCAATGTTTCTCTCGCTTTCTGTTCCAACGCCACTTGGTTCTTAATTTCCTGTACGGTGCTGTGCAAGTCAAGGAGTCTGTACCAATTGGTAAAGAAAACGAAAATTAGTTCTTCTGCAAATTAATCTTTGAAAAGTGTATCACATTTCTATAATATTTTTTTTTTTAAATCCATCGAATACCGTTACCGAATACCGTTTGGAAAGGAGAAAATATACCGTAATGAGTGGTGTGCTCTGATACCACATTTAGATATAGTAAATCTTTGCTTCGATAAACTTTTGTTTTCGCAACAATTGTGTACCGGTACGAGAAAGCTGTATTACGGTATTTTTAATTAAGTGATTGATTATTTCTTAGATCGTTATACGTTTTGCCAATGTGTTGGTGCGGTTATTTTTACTGACGTGATTTCGAATTTTTCTACTTCAATTTCGGCAGAACTCGCAGTTTGAAGTGTTGTTTGTTTTATTTAATAGAAGCAATAAAAATATATTTCCTTTATTTTATTATTTGTGCTATCTGCTGTAGGGCTCTTTCGAGTTAAAATATCGGTTTTTTTCTACTTGAATTTCACCAGCATTTCTGAAATGTCATCGCATGAAATCGACGAAGATGACGACACGTTTCAGGTGAACTGCCATCGAAATTAATTTCGTAAAAGTAATTCCTATCCTACGTTCGGTTCGGGAAAGAAAATCTGATGTTTGTAGAATCGAGTGAGTATCATTCGATAATTGGAATTTGACACGGGTAAAATACTCGAAGATAACGCCGCTATCATATTAAAAAATAGTTGCAAGTAATCGTGTAAAAGTGATGCTTCCGTTATTCACTACATAAGTGAATCTACTTCATCGTGTCGATCGTGCGTTATACACCTTGTAACGGGGCCGTTTCAAGTATTTTATAACACACGAACGATATGAGATCTTTTGCACTCCTCACACACATAAATAACCTTTGCCGTCTACAGGCGAATGTTCCTAAACTAGTGTGACTTTTTCACTGATCTATCACCCCCCTCCCCCTTCGAAATTGGACACGGGGGTTGGGCCCTTTTTGCCCCTCCTCCCTTCCTTGTCATGTTACTGCCTCGTTAATGTTTTGTAGATATGACGATAACCAATTTGGATAGAAAAAATGTATAGGTCTTCGGCCACAAAAGACTTGGAAACGGCAACTTCTTAGTTAATGGATGTTTATTGTATTATCTTATCTTTGAACACATATTACAATTAACATGATAAACGAAAATTGTATTGAATATCTGATAAGTTTACATAACTTCGCTGTTCGGTCGAAAAAAAGACGCGTTTGGCCCAAAGAAGTGGTCTACTATCAAGTTAATTGTAATATGTGTTCAAAGATAATACAAT
>JAUJYS010004405.1:0-11932 GCA_033995665.1 Melogona broelemanni | reverse complement strand
CCCGTGACTCGTGTGCGGCTACACTCGCAAAAACACCCGTAAACATAAATTTAAAAAAATACTTTTTACCAATTCTGACGAATGATATAAAGATTGACTACGAGCAAACCGCGGATGTGACAAAATCAAACACTTCAATTAATCTAATCTCACATAATTGTGAAACGTAACAATTTACGAGCGTACCTTCATTAATGAAACTGAAGTTTTACAGTTACCGGACGACATGAGTCAAGTAAACACACCGTATATCCTGAACAGACTCATCTGTAATAATCTTAGAAATTTGAAACTTGCAATAAAACTGTAGCAGCGAAATTGTGGAACCGATCTACAGACTGATTTAATTAGCTTTAATTTCAGGCCATCGACTGTTTTTGTACATTTTTTTATGCCTAATAAAAATGTATAAATGCATACATCAACTCAAACGTTGGCTAATCATCAACTCAAACGTTGGCTAATCAATAATAATAATAATATCCTTTATCATTCCGGCATATTAAAACTGAGTATAGATAACATTTGGGAACTGCAAGTAATTCTAACGATTAAATGAGGGTCTGCCGAATTCCATGAATCGAGTGTTTTTACACTTTTTTTTTAATTGACAACCAAAGATTGTCACCACTGTGGAAAATTGATATCAATACAGGAGATTCTGTAACCCTCTAAACGTTTATATATTTGTGGAGGTGCACATTTTCAGTAGTACCCTGGCACCGAAAAGTTTTTCGATGCCCGAGACGGGAATCGAACCCGAGATCGCCTCACCACAGGCGGTTGCTCAACCACCTGGGCTACGTCGACTGCACCTTTTAAGATAGAGTAACCAACACACCATGTTGTTAAGTTTACAACCTGCTTGCTCATCTCGTTTTAATCTGTAAACAGTCTCGCCTAATCAGTCGCTCACTACTACACAAATGGCAAGCGTTCTTTTGTCCTCATCCATCTGCTGGCAAATAATCCATTCGTCATCGAATTGAAACAAGTGGTTTGTTTTTAATTCATCTGCAGTCAATTTTTATTTATTTGGAATGTCCCGAGTTGTTTATCAACTGAAACGCAGTCGCACTAGTTCCGGTTTTCATCCCCAGAGCTGCCCCTCATTCCTTTCCTATCCATCCCACAGGTATTGACATATCGAGAGTCGAGTGTTGGCGGCCACTGATTGGCCAGTGTGCGCCCGGCTTGTATGCGACACCGCCCGGTACCAAGACACACGCGAGTCTAATTACAATTGGTTGAATGCGTAGGCCTGTAATCCGCCAAATTAAAAATAAATTTGCGCTCATTAGGCGACACCCCCTCCCCCACCCTAAATGTCAACTGCGAGGCATCACCTGGGAAGTGTGCGTGTGGTCAGGGCGTCTGCCAAAACAAACAATTCCGTTTCCCGCCCTCCCAATTTTTCCTGACCTTCCTGGAGAAGTCTGTCTCTAGACTAAGGTCATTCGATGGTAATGTGACATCACCTGCTGGATATAACCGTCCAGCATTCGGAATCGGACAGAAAACTTGGCAGAAATGACATGAATCATTTTTTTTTAAATATAATTTACCGGTATTTATTTTGCGATCATTTTTATGAGATTCTGTACCAGATGAGATTCAGACCCTTTTGTTGCTATGGCTGGATATAACAGTCCAGATTTTGGAATCGCCCCGACGACTTGACGGAAATGATATCAGACATTTTTTTTTTCAAATTTATTTCCTTTGCGATTTATTTCTATGAGGTATTGTATCTAAATAAATAAAGAGAGCCCGCGCCGGGAATAGAACACGGGACCATCGCACCACCAAGTATGTCTCTCAACAACTGAGCCGCGACGAGTCGTACAACTGAACAATTCGAAGTCGCTTTCTAAATTTATATCTATATTTGAATAACAATTTATAGACACACACTGTAGTGATCCATCCTTTACAGGAAATTTTTTACACCTCGTGTTGCTATGGCAATGTCCGAGTGACACTTTTACACCAATACCAGTACCAATTGTACGTACCGATGGCTCAGTGGGTATGGCAACATCCTACGAAGCGTACGGTCCCGGGTTCGATTCCCGGCGCAGGTTTTCGTTTTTTCGTTAGCCTGTGGTACTGGCGTCACCCCTGAGCTTCCATTAGGGAGTCCAGAGCTTAGGGGTGGATCCTGCAGTCTGGCTATTCCCTCTTTCCTTCCCTTCCCTGCCTCTCACATATCTCCAAAAGAGACACGAGGGTGCAGTATTCCTGTAGTGCATTAGGCGCTACGGTGAATTTAAAAAAAAAAAAAAAATTATTCGTTTAATTTAATTAAGTTCTTCAGCTGAAAATAAATGACAAGCCAGTGATGCAATTTTTTTATCTGACGTGGGCTACAATAATTTTTCTGACAATAAGAGTACATGTTAATGGTGTTGTTCTGAGCAGGACGGTTTTCAACAAGACAAGAAGCAAAAATCGGAAGCCTTAGACCAGATGGTCGAAAACAAATTTCTTTTTTGGGCATGTTGCTACTCCCCACGCTAAAACTCGTTGCTCGTAGAAAACATCCAACTTCGCTTTGACGCAATACCAAGATTCTAAGAACTATATAAAGCGAGAGCTTTGGAAATTCCTCTATTTTTAAACAAAAAAGTGTTTATACCGCAGGCCTGAAATGTCCCATATGCTGTTTGGCGGCAATTTGTTTCGGTAATTCCAATTATGCGAAGCATTCGTGTTCTGCTATATTTTGGAGAACATCTTGCCATTTATTTATATTTATTTATTTCAATCACTGTAGTCATCCGTCCAATCTCTGCACAAGATTTTGGACCCTCTTGCTGCTATGGCAGTATGTATAGGGCACATTTTCTCCAATACCCCTGGATCGAATAATAGAGCCAGGGATAAAATCCGAAAACACGCTTTCTCCTCTGACGATAATAACTAAACAATTAACACACGTTAATTAAATATTTATTTATTTCGAGATGTTCTTAATAACAATAATTTTCCAAGAACTGGCACTTCGCAAAATAAGTTTAAAAATAAAAAAGTATATTAATCGAACTGTTTCAGTATTTTAAGACCAAAATTGTTTTATGAATCATTGATTTTCCGTATAGATTTTCCGAATAAGCCGTAGCTATTTAAAAAAAAATGTTTTATCATCGCCTTTGTGCTATATTCAGTGAGATTAATTTTAAAATTCGGTATGGAAAGCTTGTCAACATCTTTAAATGCTTTTAAGAGGGTTTTGCCAAAACCCTGTTCGTCTCTTTCCCGGCGCTGTACCGGACGTCGTCCCTCTCGCTTTTAATTAAATGTTGATATTAATTTTTAATTTTAAGGAAGGCTGGAAGCACAAAAAGCTCCCCCCGATAGTTGTCCGCAAAGCTGTGTGATTGTGCTGCCATCAATCGGTCAAATAAGGAACTAGTTCGATCATGTTGCCACCTGGTGGCTATCAGACGAAACGAACTGTCTCTGGAAAAGCAAAATGGCGGCCTCCAAGATGTTGTCGTTTCTCAACTCAGATTGCGTTTTATATCAGTGTGCTTGCGGTCTTCGGCAGCCTTTAAGACGGGTTTACTTTTGTAGACACTGTCTTAAACTTCGCTGCGGCGATTGCGTGTCTCACGAGGTATGCAGGTTGAATCATACTCCAGCTAATAATCTTTCTCTGTAGGCCTAACTTGGCTTATCACCGGAGTACGAACCTAGATAACCTAGGCTTGACCATCTGTCAAGCGGATAAAATATCTTAAAACACCGGTGGTTATTTCATATTCCGACAGGTCAAGGATATGAAGCAGTCTCAATCCATTGATTATTTCGCTAGATATGTTTCCGACACACGAATCTAGGGGGTGGGGCGTTGTCCACATCCATTGGCTAGGTTCAGTGTCGGTGTTCAGTGTCGATTGTGAGTCATGCACGGTTTCAATATATTTTAGATTTAGATTTAGATTTAGATTTAGATAGAATAGTCACCGCGCTTGCGCATTTAAGGTGACTTAGGGTATGAGGAAGTAAATGGTATTAAAGGAAATTGAAGGAATTAGAGGTAGGGAACTGGAGGAATGGTAATTTGAAATGATAAGTAGGTTAGTGCAGTTTAGGGCAGGTTGGCCATGAGCGAGATGAATTTTGACGGGATTTTCAGACTGTGAAAGAATATACAACGGTACTTTGTGACCCTGCACGAAAAAAAATCGGTCAAGACAACAGGCCTTGGAAAATGCTTCATTGTTCACTGTTTGGGAACCATTCTGATCATGAAATGTTTTGTTACTCCTCATTTCCTAGGTCGACACGCACTACTGTCCAAACTGTCTCGAAAACATGCCATCGACTGAAGCTCGTTTGAAGAAAAACATGTAAGTGTAATCAGACTAATGTTTCGCGACTTAGCTTTCGTGGCAATACATGCCAACATTTCGGTGATCGATTCGATTGTATGACAGTACACGTTTACAATCGAAGTACAGCGTGTTTAATCTGATTAGTTGTGTGCAAATTGACAAGTAGAATCGTAGAACCTCGACAGTTATGGTTTTTCATCTTTCAAAGAATTAAATTCCAGTCAGAATTTCGCCTGATTGTCGATGCGGCGATTGCGTGTCTCACGCGAGGTATGCAGGTTGACTCATACTCGTCGTCGATTCGTCTGAATTTGCTTACAGGTGTGCGAATTGCTTCGATTGTCCGAGCTGCCTCCACACGTTGTCTACGCGAGCTTCGAGCATCCAAGTTCCTAGCCCCGAGGATGCGACCAAGACAATTCCCAAAAAGGTCTACTACCTGGCATGCGGATGTTGTCGTTGGACGTCGAGGGACATTGGCCTGCAGGACCAACCAGTTGGTCAGTACCAATACAAGTATTCGTGTGATATAATATTTTTTTAAAATTAAATTTGAAATTAATATTTCCTTAATTTGATGATGAAGGCTGAATTTTTTTGTCAAATCAGAAATTGGTTAAAATCTGAGCATGTGTAAATTTCGCGGAAAATAATTATTTAAACTAGTTTTATATTGATTTACGACTGATGTTATTTATGTCGATGTACAGTGCAGTGCAGACGTCTAATAACAATTCTAATATCGCTTACAGCAAGCGGTGGCTGGCCAGAATTGGACAATATTCATACTAAACGGGTATATTATTTGCACATTATTTTTACTTTAAAAAAATAGTCCTGTTTTTCGATTTTATAATTCATTGAATGTCACTTTGGTTTATTTAGATAAGTGCTCTCATCGAATATTACCGGAATCTAGCGCAACGCGAAAAAATGGAAAAGGACAAGAAGAAACTTCCAAAAAAGCGTGGCTATCTATATTTTTCTGCAGCTGTAAGTAGCCATTAGTCAAAATTGCAGGTGTTAAAATTAAAGGCTTGATAATATTAAGAACATTGTTTACGTTTCTATCACGATGCTAATAAAACGATGCAAAAACTATTAGTTAATTGTTTTTGTATGTTCTTTATAGGACAAGTTCAGCTTTACCGCTTCGGCCACCCGAAAAAAGGCAGGCTTGCCTCCATTGGGAGGTCTCAGGTACAATATACTTTTAAAATGGATGTATCCGCGTACGTTCTGCTATCTTCTGATATCAGTTCCAGTTTTTTGCTTTCAGACCCGTGCTTATTTTTTCTTATCTGAACGATTTGTAGCCTAAAGGACGATGACGGAAGACCATGGGAACTGGCAGCGGCTGATGCCGACGAAAATCCGGAACCTTTGTCCGACGAGTTTCTAACGAAGCCAGTTATACTTTCCTCAAGTGAGTCAATTTTCATGTTGTTACCAGAACGTTGTTTAATATTTTTTATTTTGCTCATTTATGATTTTCAAGTATCACATTCTCAACTACACGTCGTATTGTTATTTTATTTATTTTGATTAAATCCTTATTTGAACAAGTTGAAAGATTTCTCAGAAATTGGAAATTTTCGTGCCAAATGTGTACATAATTTTTTAGTGTACATTTCAGTTCACAGTGTACATGTACTATTTTGATTTGTTTTTGGAGATTTAGCTTGCAGAGTAGAACGCGGTGATTCCTCGTTATATCTAATTAGCGTTTTATTCGCAGTATGCACGATTAGCCAGCGACACTCACAACCGGAATTCCAACCATATTACACCAAAGACATGTGCCCCGGTCACAAGCATCTCCAAGCAAAACAGTCTCACCGGTGCAGGGTATGTTTTTGGTATTTTTATTGTTTTATTCAATTGAAGAATTGAAATATATATTTTTGTACAGATAGTTTTGAAATGAAAACCTCACCAATGGCAATGACAATGATTTTGTGTCTTGTGCGTTTTTCCCCGTCCAGGAGTGTGAGCACAATCTCAGTAAACCGGAATATAATCCAACGTCAATTAAGTTCAAGATTCAGCTGGCGGCATAGTAAGTGCTCACCATTCAGCTGTTTCTCAGCAGATAATGAAATAGTTTTCTTTGGGAAAGCTAGACTGAGACTTGAAGAGTGCCAAAAATTAGAAAGAAAATAGTGATTAAAAAAATGAGATAATCTGAGTTATAAATAATCTATGGAACATTGATAATTACTTAATATTCTTGTTTTCGTATGTAAAATTTTATATGGCAAGCGACATAAAATCATTTTCTCTGGCGTTAACGTTGCGCCAATAAATTATTTCAAAAATCAATAGATCTCATCAGCATGTCAGAATTTTTTGTGCGTAGCCAAGTTGGTATTGCAACTGACTGTGGTGCGGCGGTCTCGGGTTCGATTCCCGGCGTGGGCTCTAGTTTATTTGATCCCAAGGTATTGGTAAAAATGTGTTGTCATATTGCCAAAAAAAAAAAGAAGAAAAAAAAATGATTAAGCTTCTGCGGTGATTATATTTTTTAAAACATTTTTCGTTGTGATGCCACAAGTTAACAGTACTTATCGTTTCAATTTTCAGCTATCACGTTCCGGATGTGAAAATTCTGACCACTCCAACCTTCATCTGCGAAAAGGTAATCGGGGGTGCCGATTTTCGACTTGATTTTTGTTACCAATCACGTTTCTATAGTATGCTTAATGTTAATCGAAATTTCTAAATATGCACCGATTCATTTTGTCATTCACTTATATTTATTGTATTCTTCAGCCCAGCTCACTAGTACTGACCCTGTGCAACCCGAGTCAGAATCCGTGCCACGTCTATCTGTTGCCGCTAGACAAGGACGATGAGAACGATCCGCTCATCACGGCCGACATTCATCTGACCAGCGCCGAGCTATACCTGGCTCCACACGACGATGCGGCCGAATTCGATGACGTTGTCGACACCAAACCCGCCTGCAAGGACGACCCCAGGTAGGAAACCCACATTCTTTTTTTAATCATTTTTTCATATCCATCTTGCGCGTTTATTGTGCGATCCTGTTGCTTTTAAGCTTGTAAGCTCAGCTATATCCGTCAACTTCAGTTTACTATTTGTGTGTCTTATTTCGGTTTCGTTGAAGATCATTTTCTCCACAACCAGTTAAGCGCAAACCAAGCTCTCGGGGCTTAGGAAAGACCTTAGGAAAAAGCAGAAGTTTACGTTGTCAACATTTCAGTCGGAAAATTAGGAACAAAAGGAATTTATTTTAGAATCATAGCTATGTCACTACAAAATTCAGAGTGTCCTTCATGGTTATCGCGGAATTGGAAATATGCAACTTACAATATGGAAGTCAATATACGGTGATGAAAATTATAAAGAAACCTCCAAGAAGAGGCAATGATAGTTCAGTAAAAAAAAAAGTTAGAACGAAGTTGGTGCACTTATGTCTTCGTACATGTAAAGTAAAATCGTATAGACAGAAATGTACAATTAAAAATGTATAGTACAGTAGTGAAAAACTTAAACGTATGGTGGCACAGATAGTACATAAGATCCAGTAGCCTCACCTTCCCACTCGATTTGATTTCACCAAATTATAATTCTTTCGATGTCTCCATATTTCTATTTTATCAATCCGAATAGCGTGATCGCCTTTCAAAAGGCCAACCGCATTGGCGTCATTGTGAAGGTGGTGCCTCGCAAGGGCGAGACGGACGTGCACATAGCCTTCAAAATCAAGTGGGATTACTTGCACACCACCGTGCCGACGGCGGGCGAGCTCAAGGAGCCGCAGATGGTGTGGGTGGAGACTCGCATGGACGTACACGCCGGGCCGGTGTCCACGCACATCACATAATTCATTTTTTTTCCTTCGTTGGGGGGTGCTATGCGTGCTGCATGCAAACGTGTCGAAAATGAACGAGGCTTTCTTGTGGTGGTGGTGGCGGACTCTGGTGGTTGTAGTGCCTACTCTCGATCGTCCCCCGGCTGCATTTGCCGATCGTGATCAAGATCGGGTAGCGTCGTGTATGTTTTCTTTTTTCTGCGTCGTAACGTAGTAGGACGTCGTACAGTGAGGGAACCGAAAGCCGACGCTCTCCAATTTTGATTGCAATTGATCAGAGTTACTAGGGTTTGGCCGATCCTCTGATCGATTTCCTTGCTATTGGAAAACATTTTACCTTTTTGGTTTTAGTCAATTTCTAATTTAATTATATTAAGGTCGTCCATACACTTAAAAAAATACTTGGTCCTTTTTTTTTTTAAATGACAGACCATGACAGATTAGGAGTAACGATATCAGCAACGATTGAAATCGGCTGAAGTCGGAACGTAATGCTACTACAGATGTACATTACGTGCTTGGAAGTAATTCGCCATTTTCACCATAGCCATTTTGGAACACAATTTGTTCCACTCCAATAGCATAGCTTTTTTCAGTTTCTTATCGAATTTTACCCACAGTGATTATTTTCTAGTAATTATTTCGTTGCTACGTTCGAAAATTGTCCCTGGTAAATGTCTCGTTCGAGATGTACACAATTTGTTTCAAGATTTTTTGCAAGATTTTTTAAATGATTTTGTCGTAAAAAATTTGTTGCCGTGCTTCATTGATAAAATGAAAAGCAGTTTATGTGGAAATGGCCCAAATGGGATGTTATTTTGGAAGTTGACGAGTTTTCCTTGTCTAGTTCCGTTTTGAAAAAGAGATTTTATACATACGAGACCGTTTATTTGCTTCCCGAAGAGTGTTTAAAAAAATGTGTGTTTGCTTTACATATAAATAAAATGCGCTTTTGGCAATTAATTCACTTTGGCTTTCTCAAATTTCAATCTTTACTTTTTTTTACGGCGACAGCTTATCCGTAAAGGGATGCTTAACCGAGCTATTTTGTTGATGACGCGCTTAGCTGTTCTACGGATTGTTATTATCTAACCATGATCAAAACTTTTATTACAAATCTGAACTGGACTCATGGTAGACAGACAAACGGACCACGCTGCTCAAATCTGAGTTTGTAAAACCTCCTTTCGGTAACGATTAGTGAATGAGCACCGTTTATAAAAATCACATTGATTTTTAATATAATTATATTTCGATCGTTCAGTTTACAAAGCACTTGTCCTCCTTAATGTTTGTCGCGATCCAGGGTAGGAAGGAGGTGACCCTGGTGTAGACTCCGTAAGTGAGCGCGCAGGTTTCGGCCGCACCCCAAGACACAATTCCGATCTGGTACCAGGTTCCGTTCTGAGACACCATCAGCGGACCACCGGAATCACCCTGTAAAAACGACACAAACAATTAGGACAAATTGAATTTAGCTAGCACATGAAAACTTGTAATACGGATTGTTAAGTTTCAATCATGGAAGTGTAGTGTAATTACCAACTCAAATGGGTGCGACATGTATTTTTGCGAAAATGTTGTTTTTACAGGAACAATTATTTTTATCCTCTCAAAATTAGTTCCGCATGAAACTGACTTCATTAAAGTGAACGAGTGACGGAAAGTTGCACTTACGATGCACGAATCTTGTCTACCGTAAACGTAGCCGGCGCACAGCGTCCTCTCGGGCAACGTTGTTCCGAACCAGTTATTTCGACAATCTTGGGCGCTCACCACGGGCAGTGTGAGTTTCATCAGCCTTTCGCTTATCTTGGAATCTGCAAAGAAGCAATTTCAATTTTATTTTCTATTTTTTTTTTCCCAGCTTAGGAATTTTACTTTTAAAATGTGATTCATTGATCACAAAATTTGTCATGTCTTCTGTTTAAATTAAAATCATTTGTTTTTTGACAAAATTTGTCATGTCTTCCGTTTAAATTAAAATAATTTTTTTTTTCAATCATTGTTCTATTTAGTATAGTGTAATAATTGGGAGATGGGAAAATCAGAGCTGCTGGAAATAAAATTTATTTTATGAGAGGCATTCCAGCAGAAATAACATGGCCGTCTAGCCCAGTTGGTAATGCTTCCGACTGCGGTGCGGACGGTCCCGGGTTCGATTCCCGGCGAGGGCTCTCGTTCATTCGACGAGCCGGGGTACTGGTGTCATCCCTGAGCTTCCATTAGGGAGTCCAGAGCTTAGGGGTGAAGCTCTTCCTTTCTCTTCCCCCTTCCTGCCTCTCACATATCGCCATAGCGACACGAGAATCAACAGCTACCTATCTCCCTCTTACTTTTTGTTAAAAGTTCCGTTTATTTTCGTGGATTTAATGTTATTTGTTTCTTTCGATTTTTAGATTTTGATTTCACTGCTGGGCTGACTTGAAACTGAAATTGGCCTAATTTCGGAATCGGAATTTCGCCATTTTCTTTTTTTAACTTAAGTGACTGTGTAGTCTTACCGAGGGTCGTTCTTCCCCATCCAATAACGGTGCCGTCCCCACCCACGTATCTGTGATCGTTGAGCGGCAGACACACGGGTCGAATGTGTCTGTCGAATACCACCGGGCTGTCCAACTTGAGTATGGCGATGTCGTTGGCTTTGGTCTGGTCGGGATTGAAGCTGGGGTGCTTTTTCACCGTCACCACTTTCCGTTCGGTGGCGCCTGTTTTACTGTTCAACTTGTTGGCGCCCAAGATCACTTTCACGGCGCTTCTGCAAATTCAGTACAACACAATTAATTCCTTTCTTCGGAACGACATTTTAAAAGAAGAATAAAGAAACAAATTAGTGAATGGCATTACGATTTTTTTAATCCACCAGAATTCAAGCCACCCCTCACAGTTACCACTTTATTGCAACTAAGGGGTGTCTGAATTCCCCCGCAAATTCTTGCGGGGTGACGGCACGAAACGTACATTGTTTTTCGTGCCAATAAAAACTAAACTTACTAACTAATCTGGATTTATTTTCACCCTCACTTAACATTTTTTTCATTCGTAAAGTCAATTTAAATTTAGATGAATGAACTGATAAAATAAAATCAGCAAAATAAAGTTCGATTGTCTAACTTTTAATCTGTCAGTTAAAGTATCTGCCAATCGAAGTGAAACTGACAGATTAAAAGTGTCTACTAGCGAATTTGACTTTTCTTACCTTTGCCGCACAAAACAGTGGGCTGCCGTCAGAACGTAGCTTTTACCGATCAAGGTGCCACCGCAAAAGAACTCCTGATCATTTTCAACTAGTTGAACCTTGAAAGAATTGCAATTAAAATATTTAAAAAAAAATAACTGATGATCGAAAATTCTGGCACAATGACGTCGTCATTTATTGAATGCCATACTGTAGTTTTTAAAATGCAGTATTGGTTTTGTCTTACCATCCACGGAAACTCCTGTTCTACGCTCTCCTCTCCGCCAATTATTCTCCCTATTGTACTTATGCCACATTGAGCTAAATTGCAAAACAAAAAATTTAGAATCAGATATGAGCAAGGTTTCTGTTTGACCACTGAGGAAGACATACTCTTACTTATATGTTTTTGTTTTTTACTGGATATATTTTCCTCAGTGATGCACTGCACAGTCTGCACTGCAGGAAATTTCGTACCCCTCGTGTTACCAGTGTTGGGTAGGAACGGAACGGAAAGTTCTCGTTCCGTTTTCGAGGAACGGAGGAACGCCTAGGTTCCTTTTTATTTTTGAGGAA
>JAUJYS010004404.1:0-12010 GCA_033995665.1 Melogona broelemanni | reverse complement strand
CTCGTTCATCGTCATCCCGCTGGTCCAGCGTCTTCATATAATTTACATTCACATGTTTTTTATATACTTTAATTTTAGTCATTTTTATGATTTGAGTATAATAAATAACAAGTAATAATCCTCGATAAACATCAGTAGCAGTTTCACGGTAATTACTGTGAAGTGATTTCATATTGCAATAACCGTATTTACAATGCTATTAATGCGACAGTGTTGCAAATATTTTTTGATTCTCGCGACCCTTTTCAACTGTTATTCAGCAATGAAAACTACACGAACTAAACTTTTTGTAAATTACTAATTACACAATTAATTATATGTGTCGCCTGGTGTAAAGGTTATCGTACCGGCATACTCCACCCAAAAACTGGGATTCGATTCCCGGTCGACATCAGCGGAATTTTTCGAGCGAGAGAAATTCAAACACCAGCGTGTTCTATCTCGTTTTCTAACCCAGGAGACCGGTGCTTGTACGTTTTCCGGATTCTATTCAATAGTTAAAGATACATACCTAGAGCAGACGCCTAGACTAAGTCTAAAATACCAGGTCACCCCTTAGGGGCTTTGAGACAAATACGTTGGTATAACGGCTTAAAAAAATCGCCCGATTATCGGACTTCACTGTATCATTTAAAAAGGATTTTTTTCATTTCAAATAACTGCAGTGAATATTACTACAAGATATTTTGTACCTCTCGTGTGGCTATGGTTACGCGACACATTTTTACCAATACCTAGGGATCTAATAAACGATAGCCTAATCCGGGAATTGAACCCAGGACACCGCCGTACCCCACTCTGTTGTATTACCGACTGGGCAACGACGAGTCAGAATAAATTAGCATATTACAAATATTTAATATTAAAAAAATGCACAGATTCGGCTCAAAGAGTCTTAATGAACCAAAACCAAATTATATCTTGATAGTACTTATAATACGATGTACTTATTTTACTGTAATATGAGACTCGCATTTGTGCAGTCAGAATTAAGATGTGCCCAAATCAATTAAAAATTGGCTTTCACGGGTACACGCTCCGAATCATCTAAGTCTTAAATATCCACCAATTAAACAGGATTAATTTTTAAGACTTTTGTCAGTCTTAGTTTGCGGTTTAAGCCTGTATAATCCGGATTACGCAACGTAGAGTGATGCGCTCGAAGCCACGTTTAACTTGCGCCCACAAATGTGTTAATGTCTTTAGCCTAACGCTGTGAAAATAATCCGAATAATTTTTATACAATGAGATTAACGCAGTTCGTACTAGTACATTGCTTTAAATATTTTTGTAGTGCCGATATACGTACGTAACTTATGCTATTGAGTATCTGCTATGTGGTGTTGGAAATATACGTCTATACAAAACGCAATAAAAAAATTTCTTAGAACACAATAAGAAATTGTTCTGAAAATATTAAATTATGGTATTTATGAACGCTAAGACGGATATATAATCGCTTGAAATTTGACCCATTGCATAAAATAATTATAAATCAGCATAAAACAATTAGTGTTTCGTGTTTCCTCAGTAACCGACGAATTGAAAGGCTTAAATTATTGTTTTATGCAATCGGTTCAATTTCAATTGAAATTATTATATGTCAACAAGAAAATTGTCAAATTCAATCGATAATTTCTATACAACAATGTTTGTGCCAAATTCTTTTGTTCTACCACCCCCTCCACTCCTCTACGTCATGCCTGTCTAACGCCACTCCTCCCCCCTCGCTCCCTACTTCCTATCCCTTCAACGATGCCGAAATACATTTCCATCGATCGGCCAACTCAACACATTATTTATGGCTACGTCATTTCCAGCTCCGGGCTAGAACGCGCAACCATGCGTACGTCTCAGACTCCTTCAATTTCTCTCTTCCTAATAGTCTCCGAACGCAGAGAAAAATCCCATCCCTTTCTCCCCCTCAGCCCCACCACCCACGACAAAATATGATTGTGACTGTGTTCGAAAGAATGGAAATAGGTTTCGCCGAGTTTATCGTGACCATAGTAAACTGCTCGAAAGTTATGCTGTCTGAGTCGATCTGCAAGACGTCGCTATTATATCGTCGGAATTTAAATCAAAATAATTCCAACAATTTCAGTTTATTTTTCTTACTCCAGAGAGCCATTTTGAAAGCTACAACGAATTCACCTTGAGTTCGGAACGAAACGAAACACAAGAAAGAAAAATTCCTTACAAAAAAAGCCGCGAAATTGACTTAAAAAATGCTTCAGAAATTCATTCACTGAAATTTTACAGATGTCCAAAACATTTGATTCGATATGGATTTTTATTCATTTATTTTGTTTCGATCGATAGATGGGCAACGGTACATTGAAAAGAAAATTCGAAGCGAGATGTACAAGCCTTTTTGGGGCAGCAAAATAAAATCATTTAATATAAATAAATCACAATCGCTCGTGCCCCTTTTTTATTCAACTCTCTTTTTCTTCGACATACTGTACAGTACTCTGTTTAAATAATTTTTTCGCATTTTGGGCATCCATTGTCAAAAAAAATTTCAGAGCGATTAATTTTTCCTTCCACATCTCGAGTTTAATCTTGCTACATTTAAGAATGCAAGTTTATAACAAGCTCAATACAATATAACGAAAAGCCCTTTGGCAGAGACATAGAAATGAAGAAATTAGAAGATAAATCACAAAAATTGACATTGCGCCTTGAATCACAAGATCCGGGTTCGATTCCGCATCCAGCAGAAAATTATTTAAAACAATACGCGCGTTAAAACAACAGCGCAGCTCACAGAACCTGAGATGCTGCTCCTGAACAGAAATTCGGCCAGCCAAAAATTAATTAAAATACTCTCCCGGACGAAGCATCAACCGTCGCATCACTTGCACTAATGCGGATGTTGCGCGATGCGGCTATCCATGCGAAAAATAGGCGGGCAGGAAGTTGTTGCGGAGATGCCGGCACGCGATAAAGACGGGGAGGGATTTTCGGACTGGGGGGAGGGCGGGGGAAATGTCGGACGCCGGGCATTTTTAATCCCTCCCCAACCACCCCCTCCCCCTCACCGTTTATCTCGCGCCAACGGGCTAATTAATAATGCATCGCTAAACTCAGCCAACCTTCGACGTTGCCCTTCGTCTCGGGTCCCCACCCTGCACCACCCATCCACCCGCTCTCCACCAAAAAGTCCCGGTAGTCCATGACTGCGTCGCTTACGAAAATATCGAAGCCAGAAGGAAGTGTTAACAATGGGACAGCGTCACTGGTGTGTAGATAGTCGCCAGGGTTTGCTCCGCTTTCGAATAGGCAATTTTTTTGTCACGATTATTGAACTTTGCAGTATTGTATTTTTTTCAAAAAATGTTTGTACATGTACCGAGCTGCCACTTAGTGCGAAAATGCGAAATTTCATCCCTAATCTTTTATTAAACAAATCCGAGCCAAATTCAAATCAGATTTAAAATAATGAAATGTTATGTAGACCTATAGAGTGGCGGTGGCGAAAACCACTTAAGGGGTTAACGGGAGCGAAAGCAGTTTGCGGTTAAACGTCTAAGCGGCTAAGCGAGAATGGGGCGAGAAAGGAGTGAGAGACAAATGAGACATCTTGTATTTTTATTCACAAACTATAAATTTTGTGTGAATAACTATGAAGATTGATACAATTACAATTATATTTTTTAACGCCAAACTGATTTCGCTCCCATATTTTTAATGGGGAAATTCACCTTACTTAGTAAATATCATTGCATGAGATTCTGTAGCTTAGGCAATATATGAAGGGCACAATTTCCCCACTACCCTGCCAGCCTGCGCCAGGAGTCTAACCCGGGACCGCCCGCACCGCAGGAGGTTGCCAGACCCACTGAGCCAGATGGATTGTACCCACTCAAAAGCGAAACAAACACTCGCGAGTCGCTACACACAAGTGACGCAGTCCCCTTATTGACACGTCCTCCTGCTTTTGATCTCGTTACAATCGCGGTAGACACACGGGACCCAAAGCGCCCGGCCGGCGGGTCAGTCGTCAGTGACCCTGTCCCGTACCAGGAGGCGCCTGCTGCTCGGGCTTCTCTATTTGCGGAGAGCGCGCGACTGGCATCCGGCTCCTTTGTTTGCTAAACCGCGGCGACCGACCAAAAAGAAGAGAAGAGGCGGTAGTATGGCGCGCCGCCTTATATACCCGGTGATGCCAACCGTGAACAGAGTGAGAGCACGTGTACATAAATTCCCCCGCTCAAAATCAAGTTTCGTTTCGTCGCCACGCGGCGGCCACCAGCGACCGACCTCAGTCATCTCCTGAGACCCGAACCGGCGAATCACGTTGGGAACGTGCTCCGTAATAGCCTCGGAATTAAACCCCCCCACGTTCTTTCAACGGTTGCGTTTAATTTTAAAAACACATTAGGCTATCCACGGTATGTACAGTAACCTTGAAATAACATTTAGAGACATACGTGTACATTAAAATTCGCCGAACCGAGCGAGTAAATCTGAATGCTGAATGCTGTGCGAAGTTAAATAATGAATAACAATTTAAGTCGGCCCCCAGTGGCTCAGTGGGAATGGTCACATCCTACTGAGCGAGTGATCCAGGGTTCGTTTCCCGGCGCACGTTTTCGTTTATTCGTTAGCCTGGGGTACTGGCGTCTCCCCTGAGCTTCCATTAGGGAGTCCACAGCTTAGGGGTGGATCCTGCAGCCTGGCTATTCCAGCTGCCAATCCCCTTCCCTTCCCCTCACATAACTTCATAGAGACACGAGGGTGCAGTATTCCTGTAGTGCACTAGGCACTACGGTGCTTTAAAAAAAATGTACCTCTGTAAATAGGAGGGCCCATTATCACCAGTACCACGGGATTAAAAAAATGAGATACGAGCCGGGGTTTGAACTCAAGACACTAAAACCACAGTAGGTCCGCTCCAGGGCCTGGGCTATGTCGACATCGTAACTCCAAGTGAATCAGCTGGCATATGGCGCAGGCATTGCTCCTAGCCCTCGCCAACCAGCGATTTTGCAAAGCGCGAATACGCCAGCAAAGGTAAAATATAAAATAGAATGCAAAAAAAATCGAAACGCCTTAATATCTCCATGACCTGTGACAAGAACGAAATCTGATAACTCCTATATACAGTAGGCCTACTATATTAAAGACAGCAGGTGGTATTTGTGGGAGTACATAAAATATTTTATAACTCCTATTTGTTTCCACATATACATATCCGAATCGCGTCCGACCAGTGGGGAAGACAAGCCTTCTCGATTACAATAGCCGCTGCTGCACAGGCGATCACGCTATTCACGAGTCAATCACCAACGACACATTTTGATTATTCATAAAACGCTTCTGGTCGCTAGGTGGGCACCCGCTGTACTGGCAGTAGGGGCTGCTTGCTACCTGCCACAACAACAATATCGGCAAATCTGTCGACTTCTTCGTACGCGAGTAAATGTGTCGTGGTTTTCGGTCTCGTGCGGCTTCGACGCGGTGTATATTGATTGGGTTCGGAGAGGCGTGTTTCGTACTCGGCCGTCAAGTGTCAACCGACAATGAAGGAAACCAGTTTGAGAAGAAAGAAAAAACAGCAAATAGGAATAAATTGCCCCAGTGCTATGCGTAGTCAACAGCATGGTGTCGGACAGCTCGTCCCAATCTCTTTTGAGTTGGTCTACTTGTAGCGAGTAAAATGGGGGTTCGATTCCGGGATGGTCCATCCATTGGATATATTTTTACCATCTAATTTTATTATTATTTGGATTTCACACGTACGTATTAAATTACCCATATACAGTACATATGATAAAATAATCAGTCAGTGTGATATAATTATGATAATGTCATATTTGGGAAGAATAATTTTAAAATTAATTTTTAAAGTCCATTAAAATAAAAATAAACATTCAATTCAATTCAAACTGAACTTTTTCATATTTCTATTTTTTATAAACAAGAATTAAAACTATCTAGGATTTCACCAGATGTCATTTTTAAGAACATGCAACGGAAATATCCTTAACCAGAGCATCATGTAAGCGGTATCGGTGGCAAAATGGTTCGCGCGTTTCATCGTCCACGTTAAAGATCCTTACCTAGGTCAGGAACCAAGGCTAGGCCAAATTACTTGCTCATCCCCCGGGTAAAAGGGGGGGTGGCTTAGCAACGAATACGTTGGAACGTCTCCTCAACAAACCAGTGCAACCAGATCATCCCAAAAAATAGAGCGTTAAAAAAAGATCTTAGTCCGATGACGTCAGAGCCAAATACAGATGAACAGAAGATATTTTTTACCAGCTTATAAAAATCAAAAGTCTCATTCGCGGAGTCGAACTCACGCGGATCGCGTTTCGCAAAAATCGCGTTCGCGTAAACAAAAAAAGGCGCTCAGTCCGTAATCCCTTCGCGTACAAATAAATATACACACACACACACACAACTCACATTACCATGCATGCGTATCGCCAGGGAGGAGGGGGTGGTCCGACGGGTGGTCGACGATAGTTTACATGCGCACCGCCCCGTGTAATGGTGTCCCACCGGCCGCCTGTCACATCCCCAAAAAACTCGTCTATTTATATTATGTTGCGGGCGGGCTTTTTATGCGCGCGAGGAGTTAATGTAGTCATAAAAATTAAGATCGAGTTTGAGAAAGCCATCCGACCCGCTATCGTGCATCGTACACACATCTCCATTGCACTGATATTAAGTTTCCCCAGGGCACAGATGTCGCGGCGGCATAATTAAGCCAGTTTCAATTATGGACGCAACAACTGTCCGATTCGTTCGCCTCAATTAGTCGACGCGCCCTTAATTAGCCAACAGGCTAAAAAAAAATTAAGTGAAATCGAGCTCTTTCGTAACAGAACGGTCATTTTTATGCTCGCTACTGAGCTATCTTTTTCGGCCTATGAATCGTGTAACTGGTCTGGTGCGGTAGCCATTTAATATTAATTTTTATTAATAAATTAATTTCTACCCGACCGGGATTCGAACATAGAAGTCGGAACACAATCTGCTCCGCTAAGCCGGTCTATCCGTGAAAGTTGCCAACTCCATGTACAACGTGCCGAGATCGCCTAGTACCCGCGGATAATACGCGAGAATTACGACAAGCATGGGGCTTAACATCATCCGTGAACTAGGCTCGTCGTATCCGTGGATCTCTCATTATTTAGAGTAGATTTTAATATGATACAAATACACGTAACTTTCTCTAATGCATTAATTTTTTTCTGTTCCCTTTTTCAAACGAAATTATTTGTTTTCGAATTTTTTTTTACCACCGAATAGATTACTGCAATGATTGTAGTAAAACGTGCATCAAATCACTGGGTCAGACTAGGTGCCCCCCGATACGGTGAATGAGATGGAGAGAGAGACACGGAAAGGCTAATCATAAGGCTAACCACGGAAAGCGTTTTGACATTTTTTGCTTCAAAAATGATCGATGGGCAAGACCCCGAAAATCGAACGAAAGTACGGTTTAGTGTAAAAATGTTAGATAAGGGCTTTCTTTCTTGGCATTGATGGAAAGTAGTATGGGTGGGTGGTGATGACAATCGTAGTACACGGGCTAAAGCATATTTTTTCCCCCATAAACACGAAACTGTAATTTCGACACCCGGCAATCATCATCAGCAAAAGTGACAAGTCCCAAGCAAAGCCCCCACCGCGTGCATCCATTAGCAGTCAGTCCCCACAAAGTGTCAAGGCGATCAGCGCGTGTTCCACTTTGCATAGTGATCGAAATCGTGGTCGGGAAAAACTGCGACGTCAACTCGTATTCGCACAATAGGGACGGTAGCGGACACTGGAGGTCTCTCTTTCGGGGAGTCTTTCCCAGTCGCGCGACCAATGGGTAGCTGTCAATGATCGATCAAATTGCGATTCATGGTGGTGTCATCATCCGTTGGCGCTACATTTTTATGGTGAATGTAAATTGCCCGACATCTTCACGGTGGGAGTGCGATGGGGGAAAATACTGTACTATGAAAAACCCTTTATGTGTCAAATATAAAATTTGGCAAAATTCACTAGTTCTACAAAAATATTATATAATTCACTAGTTTCACTCGTTCTATAAAAATATAGAACACCGTGTCTCACACACGACTTTTTGCTCCCTACGACAAAACGAAAAATAAATTTAAAACGACAATATTTGAGTTATTTACTATTGCACAGTACTGTGAGGGCCGATTTTACAGGCATTTATTTCTATTATGCCAGACACATTACGAGTAAATCCTTCCAAGCCAGCTGCTAATTTTAAAGCTTGTTTATTTTCTATTTTTTTAAATAATACCTAATATATCAACTCCTTTAACAAAATGAAACTTGTAACTGTTGCACACTAAGCCAAAGTTCGAACCCAATTATCCGCATCTCGCATTGCGCCGACACCAATCAAAAGTGCTACAAGAAAACCACGAAAAAAGCACTTCAGAACTGCGAAACTACCGACACTGACAGGCGCCACCAGCGGCGACAACAGAAACCACCAAAATGGGTCGACATCTGGGCAACAGTCCCGGCAACCGTCAATGCCAGCACCCCCTCCCACCCCCACTAACCTCACCTACCCCATCCCCATCCCAGTTGTAGTAATGTACGGGGGTAACGGGACCGTCCCGGGCGCGCGTTTCAATTTCCCACACTTCTCGTCGTCGTCCGGGGGTTAACCCCGCCGCCTTACACTCACACATGGTGCCTGACCCGCGCTGACCCCGCGCGGTTGAGTGGCGGGGCGCGACCGCGACTGCTACCGCCGCTCACTGCTGTTGCCGTGTGCCCCCCGTCACCCAGTACCGCATGTCTATGTGAGCGCCCTCTGTGTTCTTCTAGCCACGCATGCTGTTGCCGCTGATGAACTCTCAATTGAACGCACATGGCGCGTTTTTGGCCACAGTCAAAGCGGGGGCGCGCAGGAGGGGTACAAGAGGGGTTTTCGCGGGGCGTCCAGACCCCTCTCCATTTTCTGGACAGAGACGTCAGTGACTGGACAGTGGGCGCGTGACCTGCGAGACTGGTCAGGGAGCGACCGTATCACAGCTGGGTCAACCGCCAGCAGAACTGGAGTGGCCATCAACATTTGAATACACATTGGCGAAGCAATCTCTCGAAAGTGGTGGGAATGTGTGCTACAGTGTTCATCACTACTTTAAATAAATGCATTGCGGTCACCGGGCTTCAATACAGGAACGCAGACAAGAAGGGGTTATTATGCAAAGTTTTTTTGGTTTTTTCAGAAGACAGTTCATTTCGACCCAATGTGTTCTATCGCATTAAAAAGTAACATCTCAAAATAAAATAATTTTCTTCTAGTCATTAAAATTGATTAAAAGTGATGATTTGTAGGGTTTTTCGTCTCTCAGTAACATTGGGCGACACCTTTCCGTAACAATGGGCCGTTTATTTTTTAAATAAATATTTAATCTTTAGTGCTCTGAACAATGATAATAGATAGTTTTAGGTTATGCCAGGCACAGTTTCCGCATGACCAGTAAAATTTAATTTTTTTATACGAAGGCCGAAAAACTAAGGTGCCGTATCACGCCTAGACAGATGTTAAAAGAAAGAAATATTTTACCAAAAATAAAAAAACAACTAACTGAATGCATTTGTTTTACTGTATCCGATGGATATATCTATTGTATCAACTAATTTATGTAATTATTTTGTATTTACGAGAGACTGATTCAAGGCACACAAATCGAATTGCCAGGTTTGCTATTTAAAAAAAAATATAAAAACGGAACTAGCTTCTCGATAATTGGCGAAGGCGTTGTGTCCACGGCATTGCAATGGAAGGGCAGCGGAATGGGCGCTCTGTGGGTACCGCAAATTAGGAATTACTTAATTTCCGAAACCACAGCTGCGGCAGCTACTACACTTTCTGAGACCCTAAACTGCTTCGTGGGAGAGATGGGCGGTATGCAGCGTGATAAATTCCTCATGGCGCCACCATAAGGGTCGTCGGTTAGCTTAAGTTCTGTCGGAAAACGACGCGGAAGTAAGAAAAAGGGAAACACTAGACAGCGTTGCAAAAAAAAATGCAGCTAAAGTTGAAATTTTTGTATCGATTATTGACAGCGAATGCGCGCTGTTCGACTAGGCAAACCAATGCGCAAGAACAGTCTCGAAAGACTGATCGGTCTCACGAAAATTAATTGTTTCAGTTTGGATGCCTTTCTTTTCTAAAATGTCTTTCTTCCCCAAGTTTTTTTTTTCTTCACAACATATTCCTGCTAATTAAAATTAAAAGTCTTAACAAAGACTTAAAAACATTTTAGTAAGCTGGCAAAACACTTGGTCGATTTTTATCGTAAAGGGAATATTTGATCACACCAATTTTCATCTTTCAATTTAAAATTATAAATTTAGAATTTCGTCTGCTGCAACCAACCGAATGGTTAAACAGAAATTATCGCTTCTTGTGCTACACGTAGAAAAAATACGCAAATTTAAACAGGTATTTTATTTTTGACATTACTGAGAATATTTTGTAAAATATGTAATCAGCGTATCAAACTACGAACCGTATTTTCAGAATTTCATGTTTTTCAGCTTTTTAAATTTTACATTTCAATTAAAGATAGGTTGTGAAAAAGAAAGCTGGTGAAAAGGATTCGTCGTGTGAATTATTTTCGCTTGCATTCATTCGCTCAGTTTTTTTTTTACCGAATGCCAGAGGCTCGCGGTCAAATTACGGAGACACACGGTTCTGCAATTACCAGACTTCTAGACGGTGATCAAATTGGCGGAAGACTAATGAAGTTGGTTGGAACAAAAAAAAATAGCTGCGTCGCCCCGACCGAAGGTATTGTTACATGAGCTGCGAACGGAATTGACGTTTCGCGTTCGTACACCCTCTCCTCCCGCAGAACTATTTTAATAGCCAAAAAAAACTGTTTGTAATATCACATAATACATTTTACGAATAATTCAGGTGAACGCATATTCGTAAAATATACTCCGCCCCAACCCAATCCGACATGAATAAGTATAAACAAAAAATTCACGAAAACAGCAGAGTACTAAAAAAACTGGGCAATTTTTTTTAAATAATGAATGCCTGATACTGTAGTTTTCATAACATGTAAAATCGCCCTCTCGGGGGAAAAAAATACCGCTAAAATAATCGCTAAAATAACCGCTATTGCCAATGGAGACAATTTTTTATTTCTTCAAGATAAAACATGAAGTGTGCTTCGAATCCACCTACCACCAACCACATACATTTGCAACCACATTAAAGTTCACACTAAAGTTCGAATTTAAGAGCGAAATGATTGAGTACATGATTCGTCATTGCCTAGTGGGTTCGACTGTATGTGACAGTCATGTTTTCAACTGCATATGTTGCCCCCCCCTACCCCCCAGACAATGTATTTTTATTTTGTTTCATGGTTATTTTCTCATTTGTGCATTCTATTAACAGAATAATTTTTTTCGAATATTAGAAATTCTGGCTTCTCATACGACAAAGCACGGTTGATGTACCATACCCAATTTAAAATACAAAAACAATACAATACAATACAATACAAAAACGTAAGGTATATACCTAACGTTTTTGTGTCGTCTGGCTTATGTACTGTATCAATGTTTAGTCGTCATTCCAAATAAGAGCCGAAATCACGTGTTAATATTGTGGTCAGTTTGCTCACCCGACAATGGAAGTGTTCGCTTGACTCTCAAGTCGCTCTCGCATAGCAACGAGGAGTAAATATTGTGGCTACAGGCGGGCAAACTTGTAACGCCATTTCTCACTATCACCTGAGACTGGCACACAATATCAATGTCATGTCAACACCGCAGCCTCGCCGTATCGCAGATTTGACAACTCGCCTCGTAGCCAACACTAACATTTCAATGTCGACCGGCGGGTGCCTCGTGATTGGCCGATGCGTGCATCCAACAACAATAAAACGGTTACGTTGCTATGCGCCGGGAAGTTATTTTTAAATCACCGTAGTGCTAATCACTACAGGATTACTGCACCCTCGTGTCTCTATGGAGATATGTGAGGGGC